>VZUI01057168.1:0-17096 GCA_013401135.1 Cettia cetti | reverse complement strand
GCCCGGCCCGGCCCGGCCCGGCCGCCAGCGGCCGCCCGTGCCCGCCGCTCCGCTCCGCTCCGCCGCGTCGAGGGGAGGTGAGGTAAGGTCCGCGCCGCTCCGCCGGGATGGGCTCAGGGCTCCGCCGCTGCCGGTCCCGCTCCGGGTCCCGCTCGCCTGCGCATCCCGCGGGTTGCGCCGGGCTCGGGCGGGAGTTGATCCCGTGGATTTCCCAGTCACGAGTCCCGCTGTTCTGGTGCCTTTTCCCCGAGGAACGCCGCAGGACGCTCCAGCCATCCCTCCTCGGGCGGGTCTGAGCCCGCTTTCCTCTATTTTACCTTTTCTCATCCTTTCTCCCTCCTCTGACCCACCTCGGTCACGTCCCGTTCCCAGGGAATCCTCCCCAGAGCCTCTGACTTCTCCCAGTGCCCAGCCCTTTCTTTCTGCTGTTAGGAAAAATGTTTGTGAGAACAAAAGTGTTTTGGGGAAAGTGCCGTGACCTTTGGGACAGCCACTGCTGGCACTCCCTGCTCCACCCTGCCTGGAGCCCTGTCCCCTCCCGCAGCTCCCAACATCTGCACCGTCACCATCCCCGGGTCCTGGCACTGTGGTGCCTTCCACAAAAACCTTGGGAAACACAAGGTGCTTATTTTTTTTAAGAGTGTTGCTGTTAATTGGCTCCTGAGCTACCAGGTTCTCCAGCTTTGAACATTCCCAATAAGCCAGGAAAGATCCCCCCTGTACGGTAGCCCCAGGCCAGGCAATAACCTACCGGAGATATTTCTCATCTATGGGCAGCTTTGCTATAAGGAACATGTTTAATAAATCATAAGGCCGGTGAATTCCTGGGATTTTTATTGCTTCTGTAAAAATGCAGTTTTGATCCGTCTGCGAGGGATACTGGGAAACAAAGCTGCTCCTTTCAGAGCCGGATCCTGCCAATTTAGGACACAGACCTGGCAGCAGGGCGGGTGGCTGCGAGCCCCCTGGGCAGGGGCAGGGCCCTGGTGGGGCACAGGGGCTGTCCTGTGCCTGCTCTTTTAGGGACCAATGTAACCCAGGTGCCTGAAGCCCCATCTTGGCTCTCCTCACTCCTCTGGGGCTCTGGACACAACCTCGTGTGTGCAGCCCAGGCAGCGATGCCAGGGGAAACATCACAGCTGGAAACGCAGCAGGGCTGCACCACGCTTCCAGTTACATTTTTTCCTCCTTGCCCTGTTGTCCAAAGGGAAAAGAAGCAGCAAAACCCAAACTGCTAAAAAATGGGAGAGGTTCTTGCAGGAAGACTCGCCTGGTTTCCGTCAGCCCAGCTGACCCAATCTCCAGCAGTGGGGCGGTGGATTGTCAGATTGGGCAGAGGAATGGCAATAAAGCAATTTCCTTTGCCTGTTCCAATCTGAAAACTGGGGTTTAGAAGCATTTTTAGAGCAAAATGTGAACAGCACACAGAGATGTGACTCCAGCAGCTGTCAGGGGCTCATTGGATTTCGGAAACCACGAGAGCTGTGGCCAGGGAAGTTGGTTGTGGGTTGAAATAGGTGCTGGAGGCTCTGCCCCACTGCACTGGGCCAAACTGAGAGGCCAGACTGCCCTTGTCCAAGCAGGCAGCAGTTTGGAGATCGGGATTTGTCCCGTCTCCTGCCATGCCTTTGTTTTAGGCTGTGCAGAGCCCGGCCACAGAGGCGGGGAGGGAGAGTTTCTTTGTACAGGGAAGCATTTAAATTCTTTGCAGTGATTCATATATTCCATTCATATGAAACACAGTCCTGCCGAGTGTGAATGGGGACTGAGGGGGGATTTTTTTTTTAAGGCAATAAGCCCTAGAAGTGTCAAAAGTTATTCACACCTTGGTGAAATCAAGGATATTTCTGTCCGTGGCTCTTGGCAGGGGCTCAGCACAGCTCGCCTTGTGTTGGGTTTTCAGTTTCCCACTTGGATACGGAGCAGGGGGAGCATAGGGCAGTGCTCCCAGTCCCTGTGCCCAGTGCTGGAAGATTTCCTGGTGCCAGAGGGGCCCGGGGTGGGCTGTGCCTGGGGGTCACGGCTCAGAGCCCCAGGGTCACACCCCCAGAAACCCCCAGGGCTGGTGAGCAGCCACCTCTCGGTGAGCCCATGGCAGGGTGAGGTGCTGTCCCTCGAGTGATGGTCACCAAGGCTGTGACCATAGCCACAGACCTGCTGTCCCCATCGGGGCAGAGCCTGCCCCGTTTGCCCTCAGCACAGGGTACAGGAACAGCCCAGAGAGGGGCCTTTTGGGGGGGTGCTGGGACCTTGGTGAGGGGCTCCTGGGGTCAGGCATGACCTTGGGGTCACTGACATGCTCCAGAGAGCTGCCAAGTCCCTGCTGAGCAGTGTGAGTTTGGAGGGAATCAAGTGGAGTGGCTGGGGGCCAAGATGTGGGGGCATCACCCCGATGCCACAAGGTGCCCCAGGTGTGGGGGCAGCACCCACGGGGAGCTCTCGCCTCTGGCAGCTGCTCCAGGATCCTTTGAACCACTGTAAATCCTCTCCGAAGGAACTGGGAGGACAGTTTTATGGCTGCTGGGGAGGCAGATTAGCAGGGTGTTGTTTTCCGTGCTGATCCATCACGGGACGCTGGCGCTGCGGGCTGCATCCAAGTGCTCGGCTGCTGGCGGGCGCTGCAGCCTCTCCAGGGAAGGTGCAGATGAAACCGCCGGGTTTTAATGCTCTGTCTGCTCTCTGGAGCTGTGATGTGAGGGACAAAACCTCCTCCAGGGGCCCTGGGAGCCACAGCCGGCGGTAGCCCGGCTTCCCACACTCTGCCACAGCAGTGGATCGGGGGGATTTGGGCAGTGGCACCTGCAAAAGGCATTAACCCGGCGGGGAGGGCGTGGGTCCCGCCTGTCCCCACACACCCCTCTGTCATTGTCTCCTATTTCATCTTGTCCACAGCCCAGGAAGGAGCAGAGTTTCCATTCCTCTGCACTAAAGAAAGTATCTGTGACAATAAAATCTCATAGTTCAGAAGAGGGAGGGATAAAAAGACACCAAATTGCATTTGTCTTCCCTCAGTTTCTCAATCCCACCTTTTTCACTCTGGGAGAGGGTGCAGGCCATCGACTCTGTTGGGCACGTGCTAGACTGTGAGCATCCCCAGTCCCCCGTGCACTTTGTCACAGCTAATTAGAGAGGATAATTAACTGCCTTAACAAAGGCGGGGTGGGGCGGGGACGTTAACACGTGCCCATTCTCTCAAGGGTTCCCTGTGCTGGACGTTTGGGGAGCAGGGCAGGGTGCTGCTGGAACCTGGCTGTTTCCTGCAGCAATCCAGTGGGATTGGGACCCTCAGGGTGGCTGGCGAGGCAGGGGTGACACCCCACACCACAGCCCCCCAGCTCTCCCCTCCTGCTCAGGGCTCAGCTGCACGTTGCTTCCCTGCGTTGGCGACTTGGACGCCGGCACAGACATAATAAACCGCTTTTCCTTTTCCCCCTGTCACCGGAGCCATTCCTGAGTCACATCCCTGGCTGCCTGGCTCTTCCCCAGGGCTGTCTGCTCTGCCTGCATAACCCTGCTCATCGGCTGCAGACTTCAAAGCAATGGGATCCATCCCGGCCGGGAAGGGCTGGAGGGATGGCAGCGCTGCGGGAAACATCTGCACGGGGCCGGGAGGGGGTGCAGGGGCTGGCCTGGCAGCTGGGATGTGATGCCCTGCTCCCCAAAAGCCTGGCTCACCCCTGGGCGTTGCTTGTCTGCCCCAAAGAGCTGCAGGAGCTGGACTCTTCACCAAAGCCACACTTCCCCTCATGGCAGCATCCCAGGAGCAGGGACCCCAGGGCTGCTGCTGGCTGCTGCCTCCCTGCAGCGCTCCCAAACTTGGCTGGCAGCTGCAGGTGGGAGATGGGTCCTACCAAAAACGGGACGAGGTTAAAAAGGAGCCAAAGGTGGCAGGGTGAGGGTGTCTGCTGTCCCCCCAGCCCTGTGGCCACAGACTGCTCGATGGCCTCTGGCCCCAGTGTCGGCCGAGTTCACAGAGTGAAGCTGCAGATCACAGGCAGCAACTGCAGCCAAAATCTGCAGAGCAGCCAGGTCTGGTCTCTGTGACCTTCCCTGGGGCGAGCCCATCCCGCTGGCCCATCTGGAGATGTTTGTCCTCAGAGGCTCTTCCAGACGCCTCCATCCAGGACAAGGCTTGGCAGGGAGCAGTCAGGGAGGACAACGACTTCAACATCCACCTGCTGTGGATGCAGTGGCCGATGCAATGCCTCGCTCAGCTTGGCTGTTTTGCACCAAAAACCTGACTCCTTATTTCTTGCAGTGCTCCCAGCCCAAGTCCTGCCTTCCCCAGGCAGGATGTAGCCCCAGAAATTGCCCCAAACCAGCAGATTTCTGCAAACCTGCTGCACACCAGAGCAGCCTGCCAATGCTGGACCCCTGGGACCTCGCAGCGCTCCTGTGCCTGCCCCACAGAGCTCTGGCTGTCGCTGAGAGCCTCTTTATTGTTCTGGTGGAGGGTTTTGTTTCACTGCTGCCTTCCAAGTTCCCAGGGATCTAAATTCTAAAGCAGGGTCTTGTAAAGAGCCCTGTCCAGATGGGCGAGATGATATTGCCGTATCAGATGAGAACTATCCCTGTCTTTATCCACAGACAATGCAGCAGTGGGAGCAAACAAGGATAGAGCCTTTCTTCAGAGGCACATTAGCCAAATAAGAGCCTTCACTTTGTTTTGTGCCGAAACCTACGGCCTTGAGGCCAGACCACCTCAGGGAACTGCCCCCACCCCTGCACCACACCAGGATTTACCCCTTTCCCCATGCCCATTTTCCTGGCAGGGCAGAGCAGGGCAGCAGCTCCTGCCCCTCTCATTGCTGGGGTGTTCCCTGTCCTGTCCCCACTTTTGAAGGACTGTGGACCTTTCCAGAGCTGGGAAGGTCTCAGCAGTGCTGCAGGGGGTGGGCAGCACTCAAGGACTTCTGTCCTTGGACAGCAGAAGGTGGAAGATGCTTTGGTTGTGCCCCATCATTGTGGGATAGTTGAACCCACCCAGACAAGAGCCGGGGCTGTCCAGAGCAGCTGAGGCTGCTCCGTGCACTCACCTGTGGTGATGCACAAACCCTGTGGCAAATTCACCTGCTTTCAGCTTTCATTACAAGACCCAGAATTCAGCCCAGGTTTGTTTTAAGAAGTTACTGGAGGCTGAGAGAGCCTGGGACTGATTTATGGCTTCCCATCAAAATCATGTGGTTTCACCACGAAACTTGGAAGCTCTGGCTGCATTTTTCCTTTGGAGATTTTGGCTTTGCTCCAGGGCTGAGAGTGTGAATCCAGGGTGTGCATCAGGGCTGGAGCTTGGGGTGCTGCGACTGAAATGGAGGAGATATGGATCACCACGAGGAGGATATTTAATGTCAGGACAACACAGCCATGGTTCTCAGGGAAGCAGCGATAAGGCGGCGGGAGGCTTGGCACGGCACAGAGCTGCAGCAGGTCCTTTGCTCCCACTGTAGCTTTCATTTCAACACTCAGCACTTATCACCCTCACATCCTGCTCTGTGTGTCTGTGTCAGCGGCCGGAGCAGCATCTCCTGAGCTGCTGTGCCCAGGCAGGCTGGGAAGTTCCACTGCCCTCCCTGGAGCCCTGCTCTGGACTCACAGGGTGAGCTGCCGGTGCCCACCGGGGTTAAATATGTGGGCTTTTGCCAGAGAAGCATATTTCCAGCCTCAAACATGCATTGTCAACGACTGCAGAAAGGTATTTCTCACTGCTCCATGTGCTGTGAGCCAGCGGACAAGAACAAGACGACTTTTATTGCTATTTCTTCATATTTCCTGATATTGCCAGTCTGGCACTCACAACCCACAGGCAGATCCTGACCTGGGCCTGGGTTTGGATTACAGCTGCGATACCTTTGTCTTTGCTTTGCCTTTAATTTCAGATGCTTTGGGTCCCTCAGGGCTGAGCTAATAACCCTGGAGGGCAGAGCCCACAGTCCCAGAGTGGGGGCAGTGTCAAGGGCAGACCCCAAACCAGGTCTGTGCCCAGGCACTGCAGGCACACAGAATCATTGAGGTTGGAAAAGCCCTTCAAGATGATCAAGTCCTACCTTCAACCAAACACCCCATGCCCACTAAGCCGTGCTGTGAAGTGCCACGTCTGTTTGTTGAACGCTGCCAGGGATTCTGACTCCATCACATCCCTAGGGAGCCTGTTCCACAGCTGGAGCCAGACCAACCCCCTGCCCCTCACAGCAGCTCAAGGACCCCAAAGCCCAGGGACTGCCACGGGCCCACAGACCCCTGAGGGTCACACTGTGGGGGTCTCAGCATCTGGCTCATGGCGGTGCATGAACAGAGGAAAAGAGCTTTGTGTTACATAAATAACAAGGTCAGGGCCCTGCGAGCTGCTCCTGCTGCGCGCGAGCGCCGCGTCCTGCCGAGCATCCCCCGGCGCGGGGGCCAGCGGGACAGCAGAGTCGCTTCAGGGCTTGGGTGCCTTTATGGTTTTAATTTAGTGGCTTTTTAAAGTCAAGATGAAAGGGAGAGCCGGGCAGGGCCGCAGCAGTTCCTCTGTCTGCATCCAAAGGAAGCTGGTGGGGCCGCGCCGAGCACCAGTGGCTCCGTGCCCGCTTCCCCATCCTCCGCTTGCTCCTTCCCACCGCCGGCACAGACACGTCCCCACCACGAGCAGACCCTGTCCGTGCCAACGCTGCACCGTGCTGGGAGCTGTCACCTCCTGTGGCAGTGTGAGTGACCCTCCAGGCCTGGTGTGGGACACTCAGGTGGCCGGCACTGCTCCGGCAGCCCGGCACGTTGGTGCCGATGGTGTTTTCCATGACACTTCCCACAGCCATCCCTTAAAGACCACACGTGATGTCATTGCCAACCATCAGCTACGGGCCAGGACAAGACCCCAGTGCTCCTGGAGCAGACATAAATTGAGCTGTACAAGGAGTCTGTAATTATTTTATGCCAAGCCTGGTATTTTCCTCCCCCCAGGGAGGCACTAGAGCGAACAAGAGCAGACCTGTGCCAAACCATGCCCAGGCAGTGCTTTTATGAAATCTTGGGTTCGTCAGAATTAATTTCATTTAAAACATTCTTCTCGTTTTTCATAAAGCACAGCAAATCCGCGGTACTTAGGGCAGGAATGCAGCCAGAGCGCTGCCGGGCAGGCGGTGAATTACCCGCGGCAGATGGGCCGTGACGGCGGGGTCGCCCCCGGGCCGGGGCTGCGCCGGCCTCGGCCCCCCGGGGGCATCCGGCTGGGAAGAGATGCTGGAGTGACCGTCTGGGAAACAGCCAGGCACGGGGCTCCAGCAGTGCCAGCCCGTCCTGTGCCCCCAGGGGCTGTGAGAGTCCAGGTGTGTTTGTCCCCAAAGCTCTGTGAAGGTGTGGCTGTGGCTGTGACCGTTCCCGTGCCAGTGCCCGGTGCTGTCCCTGCATGTGTGGGCATCACAGATGGTCTGCTTGAGTCCCCTGGCTGGTAGCAGCTGGCCCAGCGAAGGAACCTGGTCCAAAAGCTGAGCAAAACTGCTCAGATTGCCAATAATTCAAGTGATTTTTGGGGCTGGGGATACCTGACTGGGGCTGGGGGCTGAAGCAGTGTGGGCACAAGGGTTGGGAGCTGGTGTTCCTGCCTACAGGGGAAGGTGTGAAGACCAGAGGCGTGGGAGAAGCAAATCTCTGTCTACTACTGCTGGGGCATGGCAGGGGCACCTTCCCAAAGGCAGGACCTCTGCAGGGCTGCTGCTGGAGGGCTCTTGGCTTGGGACAGACTTTAGTCCTTGGGGTTCAATCCCAAATGGAGAAATAGCTCAAAAAATCCTATAATTCTGGAGACCTGACCCATTGGAAAGGGGGGTGACTCCCCTCCCTTCAACCTTCCCCCTCTCACAGCCTCCCAGGACAGGACCCAGATGAGCACCTCAGCCACTGTGTCCCAAACAGGAGCTCGTGACCTTGGGTGACCCTGGGGAATGAGGGGAGACACAGGACATCCCTGTGGGAGTTAGGAACCAGAGGGAGCCAATGGGTCTGTCCAGCTGCTCCTGCTGCAGGCTGGGATCATCCCTGCCATGCTGAGAACTTTGATTGCTCCAGACTTCCACTTCCCGCCGGGTCAGTGGGCTCCAGCCTGCCAGGAAGCTGGCAGGGGTGAGTAGGGGGTTCAGAGGTGTCAACCCTCATCTTTCATCACGCTAAAGGGAAATCCATGGCTTTGTCTTCCCTGTTCCCACACGAGTCCTGCCCTTTCCCTCTGTGTGTTCGCTGCTAACTGGGCTGGACTGGGAGATGGACCAGCACTGGGGTCTGCACCGTGGGCAGAGGCAGCTCAGTTCTGGCTGGATGGCACTGCAGGGGAGTGGCAGCAGCTGAGCACTGCGTGGCACAGCCAGGTGCCCAGCTGATGGCGTTTGCCAGGCTTGATCCGTGTCACTCCGTCTGCCGTGGAGCGTGAGAGCACGGGGCTGGGCGTGCTGTTTATTTTGGTTAAATTGAGTTTTCTCTGGGAGATTGGGGGGCGCGGGGGGCCTCCAGACAAGGGGCTTTTGTGAGCCGAGCTGCAAGCTGATCCCCTTTTGTGGTTTTGCTTTTTTGGATGATACAATTTGTTATTCCAAGAACTACCCAGCAAATGGACCCCATTAGCCGAGTCCCCAGAGCAGCTGGAGCTGGAGCTGGCGCTTGCAGTGCCTTTGTCTGCATCCACCTTGGGCCCAGTAGCAGCACTGGGGCCGTGGCACTGCTCTGCCCCTGGAGGGTGCTGGGGGAGATGGGGGGCAGGAGCTGCTGTCCCTCCGTGCTGGCTGTGCTGACATCTCATGGGATTAGCCTGGGCTGGGAGCGGCAGGAAGCACTGGGTTTGTTGAAATCCCTGTCCCACTCGTGTCCCTGGCACACACTGGCAATAACCCAGTTGTTGCCATGCTGCTGGGGGCTGGAGCCAGGGCTGGGGCAGTCCATCCATCCAGGGACAGCCCTTTTGGCCCCTTGAGGGCTGGACCTCAACCTCGTACTTGACAGGAGCTGTAGGGATTCACATCCCTGTAGGGATTCACATCCCTCCCTGCCCTTGGGCACGAGCAGCATCCCCTGCACCGGGGGCAGCATTCAGGATCCCACTGGCATCCCCCCACCTGCTCCAAAGGGCCCTGCACACAAAGGCAGCTGCGTGAATGCCACGGCAGCCTGTGCTGCCCGAGCCCGGGGCCGGGGTGCCAGGGCACGGCCATCCCCGGCCACCAGGGCCGGGCAGTCCCTCCGGAGCATCCTTGGCCCGCTCAGCGCTGCCTCCCGCTGCGCAGGGATGCTGCCGGCTCTGTTTGTCTTGGCTCCGATGGGCTTTTTCCTGCATGTGAGAGGCTGGAGCTGCGCAGGAGCCAGTGGGTTTATAAATAAAAGCGTCGGACACCTCTCTGGGTGGTGCTGAAAGCTCCTGAATTATTCCCGCTGCCCTGAGACAGGGCGTGTGGCTGCTGCGCTCGGGAGACACCCGGGGCTCTCCCCGCGTTCCCGACCCCATCCTGGCCGCTCTGGCCCCTGTGTCCCCCTCCCCAGCCCCACTCGCACCCACCACTCCTGAAGTGCTGGGACGCACTGCCCTGGCCAGCTGGGACGAATCCCTGCTCCCAGCAGCCCCCTAATGGGACACGTTCCTCCAGCCTGGCCGCCCCACAGCCAGCAGGGGTGTCCAGAGCCGGCAGCAGCCACCAGCCAGGAGTTTGCCACAGGGGCTGGGAGCATCCCTAGGGCACGGTGTGTGCTGGCACGGCACAGAGAGGACACTGACTGCCGCTAAGCGGCCCCTGTGCCATCTCCGGATGCTGAAGAACCGGGAGGGGGATGCTGGCCTCGCCACTTCATCGGCCGCACACCGTGCTGGCGCCGTGGCGCTGGGCTGCTGCGGGCAGCAGTGGCCGGAGGCCGTGGGACACTGGCCTTGCACGGAATTTGCTTTCCATTGGCTCATCGGGGCCACGCTCCGGGCCTGGCAGAGCCCAGCGGGGGCCGTGGGAAGGGGCAGCCGTCACTTCCCGACAAAAGGAGCCCGGCAGTGGGCAGGAGACAGCGCCGGGAGCCAAGCGCAGGGGCAGGAGCCTGTCCGGGGCTCCTCGCAGCAGCCGCCTCCGCTACCGCTGCCCGCAGCGCGCCGGGGGATGGAGGCGGCCGCAGCCCCCGGTGCCCCCCTTGGGGGCAAAGGGCAGCGCAGATGGGGGCTCCTGGCGCCCAGAGCCCTCCTCCCGCCGTGCCCCCGCCACATTCCACCCAGGGCCTGACATTTCAACGTGCCGAGCCTTCGGAAAGCAGCGTTTTAATGCTCTTGCTGTAAAAGCGGTGGAAAATGTCCGTGGGCTTGTGCAGGAAGGCTCCCGGGAGCCGGCCACGCCGGGGGTGTGCCGGGCACTGCTGAGCCCTGCCAGGGCAGCTGGGATGGGGTGGGATCCTGGGGAGCCCCCCGTGTCTCTGAGACACCCCTGCAGCCGCAGCCAGCTCTGCTTATCCCCGTTATTTCTGTGGGTGGAGGCCCTGGGTGGTTCTGCAGCCACTCGAGGCACAGAGGGGGCTGTCACCTCACCCTCCCGGGCATTGCCTCCTGCCATCCCTGCCTCCAGAGCTTTTCCCTGCCCTCTTCCCACACCAGCTCCAGGCTGAAGGCTGAAGGGTTCCTTGGACATATTTTCTCTTCTGGTTTTGGGTTGTTTTTTTTTTTAATAGTTGTCCTCTTGAAAAATGGGCTGAATAGGTCAATTTAATTTTCTCCCTGTGTTTTACTGCCCAGAAATGCCAGGCCAGTGTGGCAGTGTGGCACCTGCAGCAGATGCCCAGCACCTGCCCAAACTGGGGCTGCCACACACCCACCACTTCCTAGAAGGCAACAACATGCCCCCGGTTGGGTCTGATCCCTGGATCAGGTCTGATCCCCAGGTTTGGATCTATTCCCAGGTCTGAGTCTGTTCCCAGGTTCTGGGTCTGCTCCTAACATGGGGAAAAGCTTGGCACAACAGCTGGGGTCCCTTGGGTGCAGTAACCGTGCCAGCCCCCTCCTGAGCACCTCGGCAGCTCCTGGCACCTGTGCCCAAGAAGGGGGTGCCCCCTTGCCAAGGCAGGGGGTCCTGGCCAGGCTCACAGCGTGCCACTGGCAGGAGGGGACCCTCTGGGCAGGGGGTCCTGAGAGGAGACCGAGGGAGGTTCCCACATGACACAGCCTGGAGGAGAACTCGGAGTGAGCTGAGTGTTTTTCCAGCTTGAAGCCCAAACAAAAGGTTTTGTAAGAAGCGTCTCCGTGTGCCCGGGTTCAGTGCCCGGGTTCAGTGCCCGGTTTGGTGCCCCAGTGCTTCAGAACGGGAGCATCTGAATGCACCAGAGGGGAGCACAGGGGTAAAACCAGGGACTGACCCTGAGGGGCCGGACTCCATCCCATTCTCAGTCCCCTGGGACACTGCAGGGACGTGGGGACAGCCCTGAGTGCCACTGGCTGCGTGTCCATGCGGGGCCAGCATCTCTAACAGAAACAAATGAGTCCTGCTAAGAAAATATTCCATATGTTCTGCACTGCTTTCCACTGGTGCTGGAGCTCCAAGGCCCCAGTTTTGCTTGGCAAAGGGTCAATGGTAACAGCAACGCCCAAGGCAGATGCTCTGGAGCTGTGAAGGTCACTGGCTCCTCTGGGCTTCTTAGCCAGCTCCCAGCACTGTCCCAGCTTCTCCTTTCTCCATCCTGGGTCCAGTTTTCCTCTGGGATGATGTGGGACACCTGAAATCCACACATTTCCCTCTGGGCTGCCCTGTCCAGGTCTGGTGGCTCTGCAGACGCTGTGTGCCCTGGGCAGGGCAGAGCTGCCCACTGGGGTGGCATTGGGAGGAGAGGAGCAGTGGGAGATGAACATTTTTGGGTGCAGGGGTCCAGGCAAGGGGGGTGTCTGGAACCCTTTGAAGCAAATTCAGTGGGATGCTCAATTGGACTGGAAATTTGGAGCCTGGAAATGAGAGTGTGGCTTTGGGTTGTGGCACGTTGGCACTAAGTGATGTTGAAAGATGGATAATGAGAGAAATGGTGCATGTGGGGACACTGAGTGGCACCTCATGTTCCCCAGGACACGTCACCCAGTCCAGGAATGATGCTGTCCTGTGGAACTCTGCTGCTTCTGCACAGGGTCCTGGGGCATGGGGTTTGGCACAATCCCCAGGAAAGCAGGGCCACTGGAATTCCCTGTGAGGCTGTCGACTCCAAGACAAAGGAAATGTGGAAACTAAAATAAAAATAAAAAATAGAAAATTCAAACTGAAAAAATCAAAGCAGCTGATTCAGCAATGGTGAAACAACTTGTGACAGCATCAGGCAAATTTTTTCCAAACAAAATTCTGGGAAAAAATCAGCTTGATTTTGCACAACCCACAAGTGTTCCAATGGAAAGGCACGTGGGGGTTGTCATTGGGATAAGGGCATGGAGTCCCACGGTGCTGTGGGACCCCAGGAGAGCCGCCTGGCAGAGAGGATGCCCCTCAAATGGGGATTATAGGGCACAGGGGAAATGTGAAATCCAGCCAGGAGCATGAGGCTGTGCTGGATGGGAGCGTGGGATATGGGAGTGTCTTGTCAGAGTTTCCACTGAACACCTCGGGCTGAATGGGGTCTCACATCAGCTCACAGAAATTAAATTAAATTAAATAACATAAATACTGCCTGAAACGTGCACTCCATCCCCTTCCCTGGGTGTGGAGATGGGGAAGCAGCTGCTCGTGGCTGCTGTGCCAGGAGTGCTCCTTTATGGTGCATGGCCTTGGGGGCAGCAGGGGACGGGGATGGGGAGGAGATGAGTACAGAGATGGTGAAGGGATGAGTGCGGCGAGGGGATGGCGAGGGGATGGGGAAGCCGATGCTGGCGCGGGGCCGTGAGTCACCGAGGCGAAGGAAGGACCGAGGCACCGCCCCGGCAGGTAACCCCATCCCCCAGCACCGCCCGCCAGCGAGAGACACAGCCGAGCCTCCCGCTCCTGAAATTTATTTTAATGTAAACCTAGCTGTAAGGCAGCTTTTTCTCATTTTTAAACTATTTCATATCAATCCTTGGCCTGACATTTGTTTTCTTTGAGTGCGGTGGGGAGCGCGGTCGGCATTGCTGAGGATATCTCCTCTGGAATCTTGGCAGAGGCGGCTCTCTATCTTTGAAGAAACGGCAAATGCAAAACAGAAGGCCGATATTAGAGAAGCATAAACAATATTTTTCCCCCGTTAACCCCAGGAGTGGCGCAGGGGCCGGCTCGGCGACACGGCGGCGGTTGGGGGGGGACACTGTCCCTGCCTGGCCACACGGCACCTGCCCGGGCTGTGACCCCCCCGCAGGGGCACCCCAGCACCGCTCCGGGCAGGTGCCATCACCTGCGGCCACGCCGCTGTCCCCAAGGGCTGTGACCGACCCTGCGGGACAGGGAGAGGTGGCGGCAGGGGAGGGGCCGTACCGGGAGGGTTTGCAGGGGCTGGGGAGGGGCTGGTGCAGCCGGGGGTGCCCCAGCCAGGGTCTTGTTGGGGGTCAGGAGCCGAGCTCCTGCAGGAGAGGCAGCTCCGAGGGTGAAGCGGGTCTCACCGGGTGTTCTGTGGAGGATGAAGGCGGGGAGGATGTGCGGGAGCAGGGCACAGGCACCAGCCAGGCTCACCTGGGGGGTTGCTAAAAAGCTGGAAGAGGAAAGGAAATGGAGATCAAAGAACCCAACAAAACCAAGGAGACAGGATTTCAAACTCTGACGTTAAAATAAAATTACTGTTAGGATAAACACTGCGAGGCAGGTTCCTGTCCGAGCAGCTGGGGCGGGGATGGGGGATGTTCCTGGGCTGTGAGACAGGAGGGGATGTTTTCACAGCAATTCACACGTTTGCTGTTGTACCTGGGCAGGTGCTGAGGGAGGAGTGGAGAGTTCAGATGGGAAAACCGCAGGGTGGGGACCCCGTGGTGGGGACGCTGTGCCAGGGACTGAGCTGCTGACCAGTAGCACCAGCTGTCCTGGGGCACTGGGAGCCAACTCAGGGGCTGCTGGCTCCGTGTCCCACTGCTCTGGAGCTTGTATTTACCATGGTGCAAGGCCAGCACATCTTTCCCTTAGGAGAACAGGTGCTGCTGCTGCTGCTGAAGCTCCTTGTTGCACCCGGAGCCACTGTGGGCTCCCCCCATGCTTTTATGGGTTCCCCCATGCTGTTATGGGTTCCCCAGTGCTGTTATGGGTTCCCCCGTGCTGTTATGGGTTTCCCCATGCTGTTATGGGGTTCCCCCGTGCTGTTATGGGTTCCCCTGTGCTGTTTTGGGCTCCCCTGTGCTGTTATGGGGTTCCCTGTGCTGTTTTGGGCTCCCCTGTGCTGTTTTGGGCTCCCCTGTGCTGTTTTGGGCTCCCCTGTGCTGTTATGGGCTCCCCACATGCTGTTATGGGCTCCCCACTGCATCCCCCTCAGCAGGGGCTCCCTTCCCGTGGGATGGGTGGGCAGGGCTGGAACAGCCACAGCGTTGCTGCCCCACATGTCCCAGCCTGCAGCCCCCAGAGGGAGCTGCCCTGAGCCCCCTGCCCCAGAGGGCTCATTATAACGAAGGCAGTGACCCCAGCACGAGGCTGGAAGTTTAAAGGTCTGTGGTTGATGGCCGCTTGCCTGCAAATTCCCTGGGCTGGGAATCGCTCCCTGCGGGTCCCTCCAGGCTTAGCAGATTTCACAGAACACCGTTGCCTTAGGAAATGTTAATTCTGCACAGGAGCTGTGAGAGCAAGGGGGCTCTGACCCGCTGCCCTCAGGGAGCTCCAGCTGCTTCCCACTGCTCCCAGCAGGGCTGGGGTGTCCCTGGAGCAGGGCTGGCCCAGCCAGCACAGGGTCCTTGGACAGGGATGCCCAGTGCTCCAGGAGATTACAGGGGTCGCAGCCCCTGTCCCTCCTGTGGTGTCTGGGAAAATGCTCCACATCCCACACCAGGATCTGGGCACGAGGTCTGTGCTGGGTCATGGCACGAGCCTGGGGTCACAGAGCAGTCTGGACCCTGCATAGCCCCTGTGCAGCCCCCTGGAAAGGGGTTCCAGCTGAGGGGATGGAACCCTCCAACACCTTCAGCACCCTCATCCCTGCTGCAGCCCAGCTGTGGCACTGGGCTACTGCTCTGCTCCTTCGGCCCTCAGGGACAGCATCACAGCTGCCCCCTGGACAGGCCACCATCCCACTGGGAAGAGGAGGAGGAGAGGGGAAGAAGAAAGGAAGAAAAAAAAATGAATCCCCACAAAAATGTCTTCATAACAGGAAACGTCTCATAAAATACCTGTGGTTTGGCATGTGTGATTCCACTGGTCAAACTATGCACCTGGCAGGGAACCCTGCTATTAATGCTGCAGCTCTGGTATTTTGGTGGAGTGGAGGCTGGCGGGGGAGTGGGACCAGGGATTTGGGGTGCAGAAACCCTCAGCTGGGGCCAGGGCAAGGGGGGACATGTCCCTTGGGTCTCCCTCAGCTCCGTGGGTGACTTCCCAGCTGTTTATCCGTGAGGGAACTTCGGCACCCCAGGGATGCCGTGAGCCGGGCTCAGCCTTGCCCCAGGCAGGAGCCTCGCCTTCCCGCAGCTCCGAGGCAGAGTCTTCCACCCGGAGCCGGGCCCCAGCCGCTGCTGACCCGGGGGTCCCCGCCTGGGTCCCGCGGTGCCCACCCTTCCTCAGGGATGGCCTCAGCCGCACGCAGACCCCCGGCAGCGATCTCCGGGGCTCTGCCGCTCTCCCGAGGAGTTTTGACAGCTGGAGGTGAGGGATTAAGCCCTGAGCCGTGACCTGCGGCTGCGCTCCCGGCGCACACGCCCGGGGTCACTAATCCGCTTGAGCTGAGCCCTGACCCGGCGGCCGCGGGATCAAGTGGTGCCACCGTCCTGGTGCTGGCATCGCTGCAGGACCCCGGATCCCCGGCTCCAGGCAGCGTGAGCCATGGGCAGCTCGCACCACGGCCGTGCCGAGCCATGCCGTGCCGTGCCATGCCATGCCGTGCTATGTCATGCCGTGACCTGCTAGGCCGTGCCATGCCGTGCCATGCCGTGCCGTGCCATGCTGTGACCTGCTAGGCCGTGCCATGCCATGCCATGCCGTGCCGTGCCATGCTGTGACCTGCTAGGCCGTGCCATGCCGTGCCATGCCGTGATCTGCTAGGCCGTGCCATGCCGTGCCATGCCGTGCCTATCCCGCTCCATTCAGGGCACTGCGCGGGGGAACAGGTCCCTGCAGATGGGGTGGGGTGTTTTTTCTTCGTCAAGGAAAATGTTTTCTTGTTCCCTGGGCTGCTGGCGGGCGAGGCTCCGGCTCCGGCTCCGGCTCCGGCCGCGCGTACAGCAGCCTTGGATGGGATCAGGTGTCGTGCAGTTTAGGACGGGCTGGTGCCAAGTCTCCCCCGCGCTCCGGCGCTGCTCAGCCGAGCTGCTCCCTGATGCCTTTGGCTTTCGCAGCCCGGCCCGCGGAAACAACGTGCTGCTCTCCCTCTTCATAGCTCACTTTTCGTTTTTGACTCGGTTTATTATTATTTTTAAAGCATGTGTAGCGCAAAGCAAATCATCGACCTCCCGCTGGAGCCGGGCCAGCCCCGTGTTGGGCTTGGAAATCCTCCCTGCTTTATTTTTTATTGTAAATGACCGGAGGATGGAGCGGCTCGATGGGACACGGCGGCGGCCAAGCCCGCCTGCTCCAGCCCACCCACACGCGCCGGCTGCTCCCGGTGCTTCCCCTTCCCTGCGTCCCCCCCCCCCGCCCCGGGATTTGGGACGGTCCAGGGGTGAACCCCCAAATTCCAGCGGTTCCAAACTCGGGCGTGGCCCCCCCCAAAATTCGGGAAGGTCCCGGGGCTGGAACCGGCCGTACTGGGAGCACTGGGAGCACTGGTTTGGGGGGGGCGGGGCCGCCCGGGGGAGGGGCTGGGACAGGACCCAGAGTGGCCCCAGTGACCCCAGTGACCCCATCCCAGTGTCCCCAGTGTCCCCAATGTCCCATCCCAGTGTCCCCAGTGTCCCCAGTGTCCCCAATGTCCCATCCCAGTGTCCCCAGTGTCCCCAGTGTCCCCAGTGTCCCCAGTGACCCCATGGGTGTCCCCAGTGTCCCCAGTGATGTCCCCACCCATTCCCAGTGTCCCCAATGTCCCATCCCAGTGTCCCCAGTGCCCCC
>VZUI01057166.1:0-18169 GCA_013401135.1 Cettia cetti | reverse complement strand
TAGGAAAAAAAAAAAAAAAAAAAAAAAAAAAAGGAAATATTTTACCAGTAAGAAAAAATATCCATGTGGCAATTTGCAGTCAATGCCTTATGCTCAAAAACCAGCAGAAGGAAAGATTGTTTGAGAAAAGTAATTTTCCAAGTTCACCAATGTGAATAAGCAAGTTACTACTGCTTTCTATCAGGGTGAATATGAACCTGTCAAAATAGCAAAGCCTTATAGCAGTGGCAAATACTGAAGGCAAAACAATAAAATGGCTAAAGCTTGATAGCCTTCACCTGCTTTTTTTTCCCTGAGAAAGTTAAAAGGAATGGAAAAATGCAAATAAAATGCATTTCTGCTGTGGGCTAGGAGTGATGGAAACATTAAAATAAGACCTTTCTTAGCAGTCTGGCTGCACCAGAACTTGTGCCTCGATGTCTGTGACACCTCCTGGTCTGATTTCTGTCACAGAGGCTGCAGGCAAACTGGATATGACACAGCAGATTTTGAATGTGAGACATTCACATTACAGCAGTAAAAGTGAAGATGTAAATGCCATGGTGGTGCTTTAATGCAGATGAAACCAGCTCTGTAAAAATGCAGTGGTAACAAGGAGCCTCCTTATGCATTGTTCTGTGCAACACAAAGTGCTGCTACTCAGCTCAAAAACCTGCTAGGAGCACGCAGATCTGCCTGTGCTCCTTCGTGGCTTGTGTTTGCACATTATATATTTCCTTGGCCTTGGAAGTAAGCTGTGCAAGACATAAATTTCACCGTGAAAATGAAAAAACCCCAGCTATTTTCAAACTTTCATCAGCTGTCCCAGCAGATTGTAAAAGAGATCAGGCATGCAGCTTGCTGATGGTGTTGAATTCTGATGGAACAGAGCTGGCAGGGTCAGTCCTGCTTCCTGCAACATGAACATTTGAATCTTTATTTTTTTCTCCATTTTTGTCAGAGCTCTGTTCCACACAATCCAGGGTTTTCAGTATGAACACACACGTGTGCATGCAGCTGGTTGTGTTCATGCTGTTCTGTGTGTCTGCACCTGTTGCATAAAGGTTTTTGGAGTTATTTTATGCTTAAAGGAACAGAAATCTGTGATTATTTGGGAAAATGAAGAAGCCAAAATGCACAGTCCTGCCTTCTGGTTTAATTACATGCTGCATAAAGAGGGAAGTTTTTTACTAAGAAAACAACCTCTCTCTTCTGGTTGCCTTATCCTCTGAGGGCTCCAGAGCTAAACTTTGCTTTGTTTCACCTCCTTCAGCCCCACCAGCAGTGATCAACACAGAGCTGACTCCTCTGCAGTCCTGCTCCTCCCTCAATCTATTTGGTGGCCTCATGGTGAAGATAATTCAACAAAATGGAAAATGGAAGTTTGTATCTCCTCAAGGCAAGAGGAAAATTAAATAATGATGTAAAGTAAAAGATTGATTAAATTATCCTGAATTTTTCAAGGCACATAGAGCATGGCTTTCATCATTTGAAAGGTTGTATGGGAGATCTTCAGGCCAGGTAGGATGTCCTAAAGCATCTCTAATGTACTAGAAACTTTATGTTTACATACAATTCTCAGAATCTTCTCTTTGTACCATCCCAAAGCATTCAGAATTAAGGTAAAAACATGTAGACAATTTAATAAATTTGCATTAGTAGAAGTTGTCTGAACAAAGACAATTTTTTTTTTTACATTAGCATTTGAAAGCTGGTATTTTGACACTGCCACCAACTCCAGCAACATTTTAACTTTAATTGGCAAATTAATACAAAGTTGAAAGGATTATATAACCTAAAAATTAAACACTTGAAGTAACATAGATCACTTTGGTGACTGCAAATATTCCCAGTAATCTTGTTGGTATTTTAACTTGTTGCAGTGCCCATTTCCTCCTTCCTACTCCCAGCATTTTTTTCCAGTTATACACAGATCTTGTCCACATCTCTGCTTACTGATGCTCATTTTTCAGCATGGTGAATGAGTGATGAGCAGCTTTTTCACCCAGGTCCAGAATGAATTATGACTATTGTTATATATGATGTCCTGTGACATCAGATTTCAGACTGCCTGTAAGAAAACCTGTGAGGAAAAAAAAAAAAAAAAAAAAGCATATAAATTAAAAGTTTTCAGGCAAATTAATTAGCAAGGTTCCATAAATTATACTAATGTTTAGGCCTTAGCTTTTTAAAGCTATTGTCTTTTATTGTTTTTTAGATAAATGGTCAGTAGATAATTATCTTTATTTGTTTAAAAAAGCTCTTTAGTGCTGGTGAAATTGTTCTACCCTAGGATGAATGGGCAATTCAGAATCACATTAATATACTTACCCTTGTAAAGTTTCAGTCTGGGTAAAGGAGGGTATCAGGGTGGAGAGTCAGAAGTTTTTTGAGTGAGAGAAACTAGATAAAATGTCAACCTATGCCACAAAAATATGACTGATTTGCAATCTGATCCCAGAGCAAAGCATATAACTGCAGTTCCCTGAATTGAAAATACAAGCTGCTTCTATTTTACTGGGCATTTATGAGGTAGAAGAAACCATCAAGGATGCTACAAAATAGAGTCTGGAGCGTTTAAGTCATATAAGCCACAGATACAACAGCAAGGAAGTGATTTCTATGGTGTTTTGGAAGATGAATTTTATCTTTTTAATAACATACTGAAATTATAACTTGTCCCTTCCCTGCACCTTTGGATATGATGCTACATTTTAAATTTCCATGGCTGAGACTTAAAAAAAAGCAAACAAATACCTTAAGAAAATAAGATAATTTCATTACTTTTAAATACCATTCAAGTTTTTCTACCTAATTTATTAAACAGAAACTTGCAAAATTATTACAGAACCCTAGTTCTCACTGGTACATTGTCTGTGTAAATTTCATGAAAATTTCTACTCAAAAACTTAATTCTCATATTTCCTGATACCAGCTCACCTCTTTCAGTGAAGAAAAAAGGAAGTGGGATTAACATTTTTATCTTTGATTACTATTGCTAGCAAATAATTGACCCAGTTCAGGCACATAGTTAGAGGCAAATTTTGCCCTGGAGAATTTGCCATCTGTTCAGGCAAGTCTAACAAAGCCTAGGAGGAGCAGGGTACTGATCTCCTGGTTTGGTACAAAAAAACATAAAAGATGCTCCCAAGGGAAATGAAAGGCAAAGAAACAAACACATTTCCTAAGATGTCTGTCTTCCAGAGCCAAAATATAAAATATTCACCTGTCTTAATATGTGGGATGATGATACAGGGAATATTTATGTTGTTGATGATGATAATGTTGATGGTAACATTTGGCTTTAAAAATACAATTACTAAGTTTGACCTCTGGGATGAAAGGTAGAATGGATGAAGGGGATGACACTTTGGAACAGATTTATTTAAAGATATAAGACAATCTCAGCTAGGGGAGGCTGAGCTGCCTAAATTTCAAAATGTGACAGAATTAACAGCAATGGCCATCACATTTCCAAAAAACTGGGACACTGGCTATTGATCAGCAAGCACATACTGCTCCTTAGAAAACAGAAGAAAAAGGAATTCACCAAGCATAGACCAATTAAGCTGACCTCAATAATATGTTAGAGATGTGGAACACATTTTCAAGCGAAAAATTAGTGAAAGACATGAAGCTAAAAGGATTATGTGATAAAATGGAACTTGAATTTACCAAGTTTAGACCAAGCCAAACTAACTCAGACTGTTTTTATTCTTGTAACAGAAATTATATTCTGCAGACAGGCAGTGCTCTGGCTCTCATCTCTTTGGACTTGAAGAAAGCATTTCATGTAATGAGCCACATGGAGAATTTTCACCAAAACAGAGTGAGATGGAATTGCTAAAAAGCTGTCAGGTCCAGAAGAGACCCTAAAAAGGCATGTGGGAATGGATCATACGATAGGAGGACCTTCCTGCCTGGAAGCACTCTTCAGATGCACTTTTTGAGGATCAGCACTGGGACCAATTTTATTTGATATTTTCATCAGTGACCCTGACACAAAAAAAGTAGGAAATTGATCATTTGGTTTGGCAGTAAGTAAGGAACTGCTGTCAATAAACAGAGAAGATAAATGTCAGACCAGAAGAAACAGACCTGCTCAACTACTGGGATAATAGAAATGAAGAAAGTGTAGTCAGGAAAGTGCCAAGAAAAGTACATCTACTGAGAAAAAATATTGCTAGATCCTGAGAGGTTATTAATGGGACATGATAGAAGATGAGAAGAACAGGAAGCTATAAAAAGGTTGATATAATCCTACTTCTTTTTTTTTTTTTTTTTTTTTACTGTTGATATAAAGAATTATTCATTCTGCTACATGTGACTGTGGTGAAGTGCCAATAAGAGCACATACACACGGTTCTGGTCAGGTTATTTGTGTAAAAAAAGGCAGCATAACTGCAACAGACTCAAGAAGAGGATAATTGGGAAGGAAGAATTACTGTACCACAGGGACTTGAAGAAATATTTGTTACACCACTGCTTTACCAAAATGAAGACAAAGAGAAGACAGGATTGCCCTTTCTAAGTGATCTTACAAAAGTGATCTCTCCTTAAGGGAGGACAGATTGGAAGTGACACATGAGAAAAAGTTGAAGTAAACCATAGAATCATAGAATGTTAAGGGGTTGGAATGGACCTTAAGGATCATGCAACCCAAATTTCTCTTCCCACAGGAAGGGACAACTTCCACTCAAGCAGATTGCTCAAGGCCTTATCCTACCTTACTTTGACTGGGGCATCCACAACCTCTCTGGACAACCTGTTCCAGTGTGTCACCACCCCGACACAAAAAAAATTTCTTCCTAATATCTAGGATCTAGTCCCTCAATTTTCCCTCCTCCAATTTGTACTCATTACTCCTTATGACCTAAATGACCCTAAGAAATTTAGACTGGAGATTGGGATAACACTTCCGAGGATGTGAAGTGAGATTGTGAGGTGGATTCTCAGGAGCAGTGGAAGGACTTACACTCTGTCTGTGAGGGAAGGAGAGGGAATCTCTCTCTCAGAAAGACAACGGGATAAGGCATGTGCCTACCCTGTCCCTGGGAGAGGACACCTGGCACCCCAGCAGGGCTGGCCCAGGCCTGGACAGGAGAGAAGGGAGCTGCTGTCAGTGCAGGACAAGATCCTCAGCCAATCCACGTGTACCGGGGAGGACGTCAGCCTTCTCTACCCCTCTGGTACAAAAAGGGGCTGGGGAGAAAAAGTTGAAAAATTCAAATGTAGCCTTGAGAAACCCTGAGCCATCTCTGCTGGCACTCAACAGAGGGAATGCTTACAGCTCCTGGCCTGTCCTCTGATTGTGATTCCAACATCCCTGCAGGAGGGGCCACTCAGAGTCCTGTTCATCCAGCCAGGGACTTCCCAGAGCTTACAACTATCTAAACTATGAATTTTTGCACTAAATACTTGGTCATTTGGCAGGTTTGGGCACATTTCACTCCAAGTGGATCCACTGAAGAACAGGCCAGGCCAGGCTTAAACCTTTGCTGATTGCGCCTGAAAACACAGGCATTGATTTCCTGAATAAGACCTTAAAGGGGAACAAGCTGTTTGAGTTTAATTTGAATCCTCTCACAGGAAATCAGATTATTACTATCAAGAATTTTTTTTTTTTCCTCAGTACTATTTTATTGGTTTTTTTAAAAACCAATCACGAGAAAACAGCAATGCCCCAAAATAAAGAGCTCTGTGAAAATGGCTGTGCCAAATGCTTCTCTGACACATTTAACACCTCTCTAATAATGTTTTTTATAATTGTTTCAGAATGAAAATGTGCACCATAACAACCTGAAAATGGTTCATACATATTCATACCTTCCATGTGTTAACTGCTGGGGAATGTTCTCAGATTGCTTCACTTTATAAATTGTTACTTATTTACCATGCCAGTTGGTGACTCTGGGGTGGCATATGTGAAATGAATTTGCAGTTTCTATTACAGCTAGTTGCAATTTTCCAATGAAATGCTTTTTAAATTAAGAAGAAAAACAACCAAAAAAATAGGAATCACCCTGACCCATTAATCTGAAAGGCAATGCTCTGTAGAACAGTATTTGTTCAGATGATCTGACAAAAGATGGGCAGGGTTTTACAAGAAGCATTTCCCAAATATGCAGGAAGACCACATGGGTGATTTCTGGGTGCTCCAGAACAGCTCCACCATGGGAGTAGATCCCACAGGGCTCTAATCTGGCCAAATCCCTGTTGTGGACCAAGAAACTGAGTTTGGGAATTCCACCTCTTGTCAAAGGTCACCTCCTGGCTCCATAGCAGTAACCTCCTGGTGATTGTCTCTTGCTTTACTCTCAAACCTCCCAAAATCTGAGCCACTGGATCAACAACCAAGACCTTGCAGCTCTGGCTTCCAAACCTGCTCACAATAAACACAATAGGCAAAACTGATAATGATATATACATAGCTTTAGAGAAAATTAAGTGTTTCTGGAAAGCCCATAGTAATTTTCTACTTCTTAAAGCAGATCTGGTTGGGAAAACCTTTCTTCTTTTTCATCCTTGAATAAAAATATTTTGCCTCGGCTTTACCATATTTATTTTGTCCTAAAATAATTAAAAATCATTAAGATTTCCCCAAATCAAACTCTGAATTTGAAACACAATCATAAAACAAGCTGCTGCAAATGTTTTTTAGAGTCCAAAAATCTGAAATCTGAAATAATCAGATTCCTTGTTTCTCTCTTTGGACAGGTGGTATAGAACTGATTTCAGATCAGGAAAGTCAAATTCTTTTGAGGATCCAAACCCCTTTGAAAACAATAGGGAAACTACCACATTTCAAATAAAACCTTCTATTAGCAGAGCTGGTTTTATATATATGTGTACACAGACACAGTCCAAGAGAAAAACTGTGCACAGAATTTAGTGGGATGGACTATGGAGTAGGTGGTGTTTAAAGTGTCTCCTGTGCAGTCTCTAAATGTGCTGCGTCTCTTGCTGTGCAGAATATTCAGAACATAAAAATAAACTTTCTTCCCTTTTTTGTTCAGATGTTTGCAGGTCACCTTTCCACTCTCTGGGAGGACTGAAACTTTCTTTTTTTTCTCCAGTCATGTTCCATCTATCACATTGTACATCGAGAGAGGCGGGAGCAGAGGTGTCAGACACAGAAAATGAGAGACAGAACAAAGAGAAATAGGCCCCTGAAGGAAAGAAAGAGAGAGGTTCTGAAAGCAGAAACAGAAGAAGTGAGAGAGATAAGGGACCCTAAAATAGACATAAATCAACAGAATATCAAGTCCCTTGAAACAGAAGATAAAATATCCCCCTAAAGAGAGAAAGGCAGCAAGGGACATCTGTCCATCAGGACATACATGTCTCCAAGAATTTTAATATCGTTCCAGACACAAGATAAAAAATCATTTTTATCATTAATGAACATCTCATTAATCAGTCATTTCAAGTGCAATGTTTAACACAGATTACAGGATGAATGGAATTCCTTCCAGCTCATCAGCCCTATGGTCCTGTGCCCACCTGGGAAAAGAGAAAGAAATAGTCAATAATAGATGCGTAAAGACCTAGTAAAGAGTTGATTGGAAGAACAGGTTTTGGTTGCTAGATAATATTTGATTTACTGTCTAAAAACCATTTTAGCACAGCCCTTCAGATATTCTGCAGCCCGCTGCAATTTCATCTATGATAGATTGAAAGGTTTCCCATAAAATGACAAGGAGCAATTGAATGAATCCAAACTCAGCTGAATGGGTCATCTAAGGCTGCTGGAAGTGAAAAGAACAAAGGGACGTCAACAATGCACTGAAACAAATGCCTTTTTTATTCAGCCAGATATCCAAGATCATCTGTTGTTTAACCACCCGCTGAGCTGAAGCTAGAAAGTGGAGTAAGCTTTGGGTGACTGCTGCTCCTTTGTTCAGAATCCATTCCAGCTGAAGAGTGTCACCAAAGTTGGACAGGTCCCTGAGATAGGTAAACATGCTCCTCCCTCTCCTTTTACCAGTTTTTCATCCAGCCTTAACTTTCTCGTGGCTATTTTGGGGTTGATTTTTTTGCACTCACCTACGCTGTTTAGATAGCTGTTCCCAAAACAGAATAGCTGCCTCCCTTTGGAGGATGGCAAAGGGAAATGACCTGGATATCTTTCGTTTGAGGTGGTATCTAAAGTCAGGTTGTTAAATGGCAGGTGACAGAAGACATCTGAAGGATAAAGACGTGTCATTAGGCAGTGCTGAGGAACATCTGTGAATAAAGAAGCAAACAGATATTTAAAAACAGAAGAAAAAACAGACCTTCGTATTGTGAAGGGGTTTTTTCAGCTCAAGCATCCTTCTTTGGAAGGTATCTTCTTGTTGTGCATGTTACATTACAAAATATATTCTTGACAGAGATTGGGACTTGGAGACAGAACCTACACAATTGTTGAAATGATTTAATTTCTCAAGCAATGGTTGGCAGCATTGACAGACAGCTCTAAGCAAATGTGTATTTATTAAATGTCAGTTATCAGCACATTGTAAACCATGGAAATGATGAAAGTATCATGAAATTGAAGTTGGTTGTTTGTTTGTTTGTTTGTTTATCAGTACTGGAAAATTCCTGAATGTCCTTGAAAGAATAAAACTTGGACTTAATATTCTCTCAGATGTTACATGCCAGGCTTTGGTAGAGGAAGGAGGAGGGAGAATAAAGGTCACTTTCAATCTGCTTCTTATTCATGACATTCAGCTTGAAGATCTGGCCCGCCTGGCTATGATGGGCTGTTAAATGGATTGGCCTAGGGCAAGAAAATGAAAGTAAGTGTACTCTGAAAGTTTTGGGAACTTGGATCAGGGATTATTCCATCTGTTTAACGGCAGGACAGACTCAATGTGGTTGATGAATGATGGAAGTGCTTTTTATCACTGTGGTGTTAATGGCATAATGAAGGTCTTTTAGGAGTGTAAATGTGGTATTCTATAAATCTGCTCCTATACATTTTCCTTCATTTATCAATTATTAAGGGGATTTTCACCTTCTGTTCTAGAAATTGCTGCAGAGTTACCGCATTGATTTAGGAGGACTTTTAGCTGCTTTGATGTCTATTATATTTTACCACATTGGTGAGCAGGGTTTATTTCATCACATATTCTGTTTAAAAGGTTTCAATATTGATAAAATCTGGGCAGATAGGTACATAATAAATTTTCCTATTTTAATAGGATTATTTCAGAGAACAAAGTGTGAGAAAAAGACTTGTACTAGACTTATACTTGATAATCAGTTTAACCCTTTAAGGATCTAACGCCTTGCAATCTGTTTAGCAGACAAGAGTGAGAGATGACCCTTACCCCCAACCACATCCTTCAAAAAGGATTTCTGCTTGTTACATCTTTTGGTTGTTAAAAGTAATTTGTTGGGAATTTAAGCAATCTGGAGAACCTTAATCCTTCACAATTAATCCTTCCTAAAATTAAAATAAAATAACAGAGATAGGTTATTTTCTAATCACTGAAGATTCATTTTCCTTTTTCTTAATCTTGTCTTTTAATTCCCACTTTCATTTATTTAATCTTTCATTTTCCTTTCTTCTTTCAGCATTTCCTAGGCAATACTTAATAACAGATGATACACCAGTCTGAAGTGTGCTATAAAGGAGAGACTATATTTGGAGGTTAAAATATGATATGAAAAATGGTTGTACTTTTTATAGCCAGATCAAAAGAATGTGATGCAGTTGCTGACACAGTTGCCTGGTGCTATTTGGAAGGCTCTTGAGTGCCTTTCAGGAGACACCTGCTCTCCAGCAGTGAAAAGGCTCAGGGGCCCTATGGGTTCTGTGTCAGCCCTGACAGCCCAGTCCTGGTGTTATGGATCATTTAGGGCATCCCAAATAGCACTAGGATGAAGTGGACTCAGCCCAAAAGTGGGATTTTATTCTGAATTAGAAGCAAAACATAAATATTTACAAATGGGCTTCGTGTCCCATCTCTCATCAGTCAATAGAGACTTGGTAGGATTCAGGAAGTCTGGAGTCCAAGGAGCTACCCAGGTTATGAAATGTGCACATCCACTCAGAGTAAGAGGAACCTCTAAAACTTCATTAATTCTCTTCTGTGAGTCTCACTGGCAATAAAAAGAACTTAGACATCCACCTTGTGATGTAGGCACTGACATTTCAGTGGCTACAATCTCAGGCTACAATTTCCCACAGATTATAGCAAGGTATGAGCTATTTAAGCACCAGTGTAGATAAGAAATTTAAGTTCTTATTATCTGATCTATAGAACTTGAACCAAGATAATTCCAGTGACTTTCCTGTCTCATCTGTGCTGTCCTCTCCACAAGCACAGAGATAAGAAGGCACCCAGATAAGCGTGGACTAACATTGAGAGTGCCATTTTCTTGATTAAATGGCAATGTCACATTTTGTACCATTTACTGAATTATGGCATGTCCTACTTTGAGACCAAAGTGCATCAACTGGTTGTCCTCAGAAAGTCATCTCTTCTGTCCCTCAGGTATCACAGTGTATGGTCTTGACTCACCTATCACCCAAACAGAATATTTTGTAGTATATAATAACAAGAATATTGTTCCTTGTTTCCTTCCTCTTTTCAACTATAAAATGAATATATGGATGCAAGCCTTACTTAGTAACCAGTAGACACTGACATTTTGAGCAACCCACTTTTAGAACTAAGATAAAACCTAACTGGGCATAAAGAAATATTTCAGACTGCAAAACTTATTTTGTGTTATTTTCTCATGAAATGCCAAGGAACAAGAAAGGAAATTTAGAACATAAATGTACAATTATCTCCTTCTCTCTTATGCTCATGACATCCCTCTTTCTTCAGACTTTGTTAAGTCTCCTTGTAAAATAAGAAATGGATCTTCTCTTTATGACTCTCAAACTTGATATGATCAAAACTACATTTTTTCTCATCCTAGAGGAATCTCACTGAACATAAAAAGCATGTCAGATTACACTAGGAAAAACAAACAAACATACAAACACTTCCCCAGGCCGCTTTCTGTCACTTTACAGAACAAAAAAAAAAAAAATTATAAACTCAAACCTGCATCATGAACTTAAACGGATGCAAGTAGCTAAATGAAAATTTGATTAGAAAGAGATTTCAGATCATCTACTATGGATGCAAGATGCAAGTGGTAATACAGTCCAACTGTATCACAGAAAGGACAAAGAGAAGAAAACTGGAAATCAAGAAGCCAGAAAAGGATCTAAATACACAGGAAAGGGATCTTAAGCTCAACTCAGGAACTTAATATTAAGAACATCATTCGATCCTGACATTCTTCAGGCACATGATAACCTCCCCAGGAATCCTCCCTAGAACCACCTCTATCTTTGTCTGCTAGAAGCACCTGCGTCTTTTTCCAGAGTTTAGTAAATCCAAATCAGTCTTCTGTATGCACCCAACTGCATTTATAGAGTCCCTTGAAATAACTGACCCAACCACTGCAAAACTCAAAGTTTTAGAGATATGGTCAGAGAGAGAGCTTTGTCTTACATGTGATGTTTCTTTAAGTAGAGCAACCAGCAGTTCAAAGGCCACAGCTCTGTCCATTCATTTGGGATCATGGACCGTGTGTTTCCCTGGTGCCCAGGGTCCGTCAGTGCATCCCAGGAGTCTGTCAGTCCATCACAAGAGTCTGTCAGTCCATCCCAGAGTCCATCTGTCACTGCCAGGAGCAGTCCCACCACCCTTCACAGAGCTGCTCCTTGAAGGTGACAGCAGAGCCCATCAGCTCTTTCACCACTCTTTCCTCAACAATGTCACCCCATGGGATGCAGTGGCATTCCTTTGGGAAAACCTGGCCTGTCCTCCCCCTCCTAATTTCCTGCTCTGTCACCCCAGATCCATCCAGCGGCTCCCCATGGCTGCATCCTTCCCAGGGATGGGAGCAGGGCTGGGCTTAGGCCAGAGAGAGCCTCCCCCATGTTGGGATTGGGCCCAGCTGGTGCCACCCCAGGATCCACCAGTGTCACCTCCTGGGGATCATCCAGTGTCATCCCTGGGCTCCAGCTGAGAGGGACAAAGGGGCTGAAGGGAGTGGGGAGCTGCTGAAGGGCTGGGGAGGCTGCAAGGACTCTGAGGGGCAAGGCTGAGGGGCAAGAAAGACATTGAGGTGCTGGAGCGTGTCCAGAGAAGGGAGCAGAGCTGGAGAAGGGGCTGGAGCACCAGGAGCAGCTGAGGGAGCTGGGAAAGGGCCTCAGCCTGGAGAAAAGCCTTGAGCGCGTCCAGAGGAGGCAGCGGGGCTGGTGAGTGGCTTGGAACACAAACCCTGTGAGGAACGACTGAGGGAGCTGGGGTGGTTTATCCTGGAGAAAAGGAGACTCAGAGATGACCTTATCACTCTCTACAACCCCCTGAAATGTGGCTGTGGTCACCTGGGGGTTGCTCTCATTCTTCAGGCAGCACTGACAGAATGAGAGGACACAGTCTTAGGGAAGGGAAATATAGGTTGGATATTAGGAAAAAGTTTTTCACTGAAAGAATAACAAAGTACAGGAATGGCCTGCCCAGTCACAATCCCTGGATGTGTTTAAAGAAATACTGGATATGGCACTCAGTGCCATGGTTTAGTTGAGGTGCTAGGGCTGGGTTGGACTCAATGATCTTGAAGTTTTCTTCCAACCCAGTCATTCTGTGAATTCTGTGAAAAGGAGGCTCAGGGGGGACCTTCTGTCTCTGCACAACTCTGTGACAAGAGGGGACAGCCGGGGGGTTTGGGCTTTGCTCCCAGGGAACGAGGGACCAGACAAGAAGAAACAGTCTCGAGCTGTGCCAGGGAGGTGAGATTGGATATTAGGGAAAATTTCTTCACTTAGAAGGTGGCCAAACATTTTAACAGGCTGCCTGGGGAAGTAGAAGAGCCACCATCCCTATAAGCATTCAGAAATTATTTGGAAGTGGCATTTGGGGTTATGGTTCAGTGGTGAACACGGCTTTTAGCAATGCTGGATTAATGGTTGGAGTTGATGATCCTAGAGGTCTTTTGCAACAGTATCAATTCCATGATTCTATAGGATCCTATAGGATATTCCTGTGAGAGATGGGACAGGAAACTCAATACCTTTCTCAGCCTCAGGGTCACTCAACACAAACTACTTCCAGGAAGATCCTAATCAAAAAGTAACACTCTTGTCCAAAATGTTATTCTGTGTTGAAAAAATTCTAATTTTGTTTGTTCAGATGAAAATCCCAAAATGCACAACTCTGCACAGAGCTCAGCAGGCAAAAATCAAAGCTTATGTACAGAAAGCACATTTAGATTTAGGAGTGCTAAACAAAAGTCTGCTCCAACTTAATAATGCACAATCACTGCTTTAAAACAGTTTTAAGTCATACCTTTTAGTCTTTCAGAAGTACCTATTGCTGTGTACATACAGAAGAAATAGTGCAGAAAAAATGGAAGAGAGTAATCCTTACAGAAACCATTCTGTTTTAGTCTAGTTTTCTAACAACTACTCAGTGGAGCAAAGGCTGAGTTCAGTTCCCAGTTCTGACATTTTCTACAACGCCCCTTTTTAAGCCAAAATTCAGCAGCTGTATTTATGATTGAAAAATCAGAGTTTGGGTCAGGCACTGTAATCACACAGCTGAGCTAACGTTTTTGATCTATAAAAAGGGTTGTGGGTAATGTATTAAAGAGTCACTATGGGTTTGGAATGAGAAGTCAGATGAGATCATTCAAATCAAATCATAGGAAAAAATCCCTTATCAAGTAATTCAGAACTTTCCAGGCTTCAAATATTTTCCTGTAGTTAATTTCCTTATTGAGCTTTTAAAGCTTTTACATCTCAATCTCTCCTGCAAATAGAAGCCATTTGATTTTTTCATTTCAGTCTTTTTGAGAGCACTGTCAAGCAATCCCTTGGCACACAGGATTCAAGCCCCAAAATGGACATACCATGATGGAAAAGTTATTTTCATAATATTACCAACAGACTGGCAGGAAAGCAAACTGCAACACAAAGAGAAGTTCCAATGTGATTTTCAGTTGACATTTGCAATCGAGTTCATATGCTTTGGGTGAGTTTGATACAAACTATTAAATTTTTAAAAGATTATCTGAAATGAGCCTGGAAATCTCTTGTTCCCTGTTGCTAATTGAGATTGCACAAGACCAATCATCCAGTTCTTGTGTCTAGAACAATTCTGTACAGGCCACAGCAGTGTGAGCCTCCATTAAATGTGTCCTGATGTGCTAATTTACCTCACTGAGTTTGGAAACCCAGAAATGGCACCACTGAGACCAAACGCCTTCAAAGGGCTTAAGTGAACCAGCAAATCTGTTGCCCAGAGACACCTCATTCTTGCCCTGTTTATCACAGGTAAACACATCCTGCAGCACAAGTAAGAGGAGAAAGACCGAAGTCAATAAATCTCTTGGAAAATCTCTGAGCAGGGTATTCAACACAGCTCCCTCTTTAGCAAACACCAATGGGTCTAGCATTTATTTTGTCCAATCCCCCAATTTATTAATTGCTCTCTTAGTGAAGACACTGCTGGCAATCCCAGTACAAGTACTGAAGGGTGAAAAAAAAGGTGGCACAGGAGAAGTGCCTAAATAATCACTTTGCACAGTGAATGATTTAAGAAAGTTGTGTCCTCGTGATTCTCAGATGGGGTGAGAATCCTGGATTACAGTTTCTGTGCTCCAATACAGATAAATAGCATACCTCAGTAAGGCTCTATCTACAGAAGGATAAGAGGATTTACTGGTCTGGGAAAAACAGTGGAACTTCATTTTCTTCCAAGGTTTTCCTAATAAACATTCAGCCTTCCATTATAAAACCACAATTTTCCTACAAACACTTTTTCTATACTTTCTAGACTGAAATGTCCAAAAATTACTGGATGATTGGACTCCTTAGAATTTAGATGTTATTACACAAAAAAGACTCAGGTATAAGAGAGTGAATGTGGAAATTTTGACTCCTACCAATAAGATACTATGAGTAGGACAGAACATAAAGAGGTGGCTGAGAAAACCAAATGTCACTGTATAGAGAAAAGTTTTTACAGAAACTTCCTGTAGTTACTATATGGCATAGGGTGATCATGCAGCAACCATTAATAAAAAAGTCCTCCAGGCTAATAAAAATAAACAAAATAGAAGAACATGTGGTATCTTCTCAGTGAACCCAGATACCTACTGGGAGAAGGCAAAGTAGAGTCATTAGCATTATTTGTTCATCAGTATTACTTATAAAGAGGTTCATCATGGTATGTCTATATATTTAGGCCCTGTGGTTTTAGTGCTTGAAAACAGCTGCAAAATTCAGCTGAGTTTTGCAACAGACCCTGGAAAAAATCAGCCCCTGGCAGTGGAACTAGCTGTTTCTAAGAGAAGTTCAAAGAAGCACTCATTAAGGAAAATGTCAGTTCTAAATTTATTTTCCCTGTTTCTTTCCTCTTTGTCATCTGCTATGAATTGGTCCCCAATGGTTTTGCCATTTTAATTTCATCTGGACACAGATGTGATCATCTGTGAACAAGTCTTTCAGAGCACTGCCTTGGCAAGAACTTCTGCTTATTCAGGACTGGGTAAGAAAAACTGTAATTCCAGGATTTATGTGGTTTTCTATCAAAATGAGTACTTTCTTTATAAAAAGATTTGCAGCACATTCAGTCAAATACGATGACTTATAAATGTCTGAGTAGGCTGCTGGTGTGGGAGAAACACTGGAATCCACAAATATCTGAAGGAAGAAGTCACCACCTGAGTTTAGACTGGTCTCAAGACATCTCAGTTCATGCTGTTTAATTGCATGGACTTTTAGGTAATGACACTCAAACTACAGCTGGCTAATTCCTTCCATTCACTACAACTTGAAGTCCTCCTTTAATTATTAAACACTCTCAGAAATGCAGTTCTTAGTCCCTCTTTGTCTCTAACGAGGCAAATACATCACTTTTCTGACTGAAAGATTTTTTGCACACCTGCAGGTCAACAAATTTCTAAATCTTTCTTCATTCAGCATGATTTCCTCAGACTGGGTCTGTTTTGTAGGGATGTAATGTAGCACCAGGAGAGACAGAGAATACTGTCAGTTCAATGGCAGCAGTCAAACACTTTCTGCTCTTCCTGACCCTGCAGCTGTCTGCAAGTGGGAACTCCAGAAGTTTTATCATTAACAATGTGAGGCAGAGATCACACCACCTAATTAAATTTATTCCTCTATTTATTCAGGCCTCTGAACAAACACAGACATATATGTACATGTCTCTATATTAATATGTATTGATAAACACAATTGACTTTTGTATAGCATCTAAATTTGTGTTTATCCAAGCACTGCAGAAAATTAGCTCATCATGGCTCATCTGTCCTGTACTGAGAAATATTTTTACAATTCCCAAGGAGCCTTGAACAACAACCCAGATCAGCAAAACCACAAAGCTCCAGAGCCCCTTTGATTTGGGAGATTCCCACCTGAAAGTTCATCCAAATGTTCTCAGTGTTTAAAATTTACCACATTAAAGCAGTAGATTAGATCCAAGCATGCCTAAATTTAGATCTCCATTCCTGTTTATAATTTGCATTTTAGAAAAAGGCAACAAAATAAGACATAGAGCAATCATAGCAAATCACTACATATCTAATTATAGGTGACATTAATCTCAATTTTAGTAGTATACCTTCTGATTTTGCTGTGATTTACATAGTGTCAATAATCAGGCTGGCTATCAATCCACCACATCAGTAAAGCAGATGCTGCAGACTCATTCATTACTCACAGGACGAAGTTCCTGAGGCACTCACATCATATGTGTTTTGCCAAGTGAACAGACAAAATAAGTCACTGGACAGAAAAGGGCTGAGTTAAAATCCAGAAGTCTCAGGTGTTTCTTCCAGTCTATTATAAAGATTGATGCTACACAACCAGCTGAGCTTCCTCACACAACTAAAAGAGTTTAATACAGGGTTTAGGGCTTGTATCTAAATACTTTGCAGTCCTCCTAGTAAGGTAGAATATCGAAGTAACTGTTAAAGAACAGTAACAGTTTTGTGGGAACAGCCTGTTAAGATCTGCAAATGTTGTCCTCGGCTCCTCATGCATTTCTAAAGCAACAAGCTGAAAAGAGCTGATAATCATGAAACCGCATTAAATGCTCTGTGAGATAAGTCAAATACCTTTCAGAAATTCTAATAAATTCTTTTCATAATTTATTAGCATATTCTGCCCTGTGGATCTCATTTTTACTTATTAGAGAACTTGTCTAAGATCAGACAAAAGAACTTTTCTGTTCTACTGGCATGCTGAGTGGAATTCATTATTAAACACTGTGCTAGGTTAATCTGATTCAAGAAAAAAAAAAAAGATGTAAGAGATACTTTTATAAAGATAACTGAAATTAGATAACTGGAAGAAAAAGCCTACCATAAGAAAACAGGAGCTTGTGAATTTTTATTTTCTTCTTCTCCAAAACTTTTCCTTTGAAGGCAATTCAGAATTGGTTGACTGAATTGTCCAATTGTCAGACTTGAACTATGTAGCATAGCCCATTATATTTCTTCATTTTCCTTAAGAAAATCAAAAAGCCAAATGGAGCTCATTTCAGAAAATACCTTTTCAGCACAGCTCTGTCACTTAAAGTTAAGGTCCTGACATTCTTCAGGCACACAGTAACACCCTCAGAAATCCTTCCTAGAACCACCTGCATCTCTTTCCAGAGCTGTAAATCCAAATCAGACTTCTGTAAGAACCCAACTGGATTTATAGAATCCGTTGAAATAACTGACCCAACCACTGCAAAGGTCAAAGTTTTAGAGATGTGGTAAGAGAGAAATTACATGTGATGTCTCTTTGAACCATCAGTTCAAAGGCCACAGCTCTGTCCATTGAGTTGGGATCATGGACTGTGTATATCCCTGGTGCCCAGGCTCTGTCAGTGCATCCCAGGCTCTGTCAGTTCATCCCAGAGTCTGTCAGTGCATCCCAGAATCTGTCAGTGCATCCCAGGCTCTGTCAGTGCATCCCAGGCTCTGTCAGTGCATCCCAGGCTCTGTCAGTGCATCCCAGGCTCTGCCAGTGCATCCCAGGGTCCGCCAGTCAGTGCCAGGACCACCCTTGGACCTGAGGACAGAGGGGCCCAGGGCTCCTGAGGGGAGTCAGTGCCCAGAGAGGCTTTGGGGGTGTGCTGGGTGCCCAGGGTTTTTGGCACACTGTTGCATGGCAGGGGTGGGC
>VZUI01057163.1:0-136378 GCA_013401135.1 Cettia cetti | reverse complement strand
GGGGCAGACGCGGGTTTCGTAAGCGCCTGCCCCGGCCGGCACCGCCGCGCTCGGGTGGCCGCGGCAGAGCGAGGTTCCCCCGGGCGGTGCCGCGGCGCGATGCGCGGTGCAGGTGAGCGGCCGAGCAGCGCCCGCGGCCGCCGCCGCGTCCCGAGAGGGCGGCGGGCGCCGAGGTTACTTCCAAACCCGGCGGGGTCGCGCCTGCATCGCACGGGCGCTGTTCCGAGCGGCGGAGGGTTATCCGTGTGCTTTGCGAGCAAGTAAATCCAGATAACTTAGAGACCAGGTTTGGTGGGGTCCTTTGTTCCAGCGGGAGGTTCGGTTGTGCTTTTGCGTTGGTTTGGTGTCTTTTTTTTGGGGCGGTTGATTTCCCTTCCTTGTGCCGGCAGTTTAGCGGAGAAGATACGCCGTAACTCGGGCGCTATCATTAAGTGCCAGACATCTCGTCGGGCTTTTAGAAAAAGGCTTTAATTATTTTTTTAATCAGCCTGAAGGAGAGGCGTGAAGCCCTCTGCCCAGGTAGGATCCCCGTTGTACGGAGCGGCAGCGCTCCGAGTTCCTTACGGCGTAGGATGCCGACCCAGCCGAGGTCGAGCTGCCAAAAATGTGATTTACGGACCCTGCCGACATCCGTCACCCAAGCGCTTTGTTCCGATACGCCGTCCGGTGGAGGGACTTCTCCGGGAGCGGCTCTGCCTCTCCTGAAATGTGGATACACTTTGGGATATGTGTATCAGGGTGCCAGCCGGCGAGGCATTAAGAGTGTGTGTTTGTGTAATAGGTGTCTCACAAAAAAAAGGAAAAAAAAAAAAAGCAAATAGGCTTTTGATAAGGTCCCATTAATTGAGCTGTAAACACAGTAATTCCTCTGCGCTTGTTTGCTCACTGAAACTGTTCCTTCTCCTCATCGATATGGTCCATGGTTTGTTTTTGTTAGCTTTTTATTTATGTTTTCAGCTACTACGTTTTAGAGAGCTTTTGATACAGGTTTACTTAGATTTTTTTTGTCCGATTTAGGCTGTTGGAAATTATTTGTTGCCTTTCAACTTAGGATGAGTACGAAGGTCCTGTTCTCAGCCTTTCTGTACCACAGGCCTTTTTGGAATTCCCATCGAGTCTGCACTAATATAGAGCCTATGGGATGACAACAGTAGCAATCTCAGAAAAAACCCTTCTGATGAAAGTTCTGGTTTTGGCTGTGTAGCAGTGTGCGGCTGGATTTCAGCTTCTTACTAGTTGCATGACAGGTGGAATGTAAAAGTAGTCGTGGCTGAGGAGTGCAAAGCTGGGACAGCCTTGTGCTGTTGCTGGCTATGGCGCTGGTGAGCCACTGGCTGTTGGGATGGGACTCTGTGGAAAATTCCCGCTATGCAAAAGCTGGCAGTACAGTTAAAAACCCCAAGCCTCTGGCTCAAAGCTGTGGGGTCTCTCAGAGGATTTGGACAGCTGGCCAGGTATGTGAAGACAAATGAAAATGATACCTGTTTTTTGCTGCTTTTCTGGGAGGAAGAAAGTTGGTTGGACCACCCCGATAGAAGTTTTACATACGTGTTATGAAGTATTCTTGGGAGTATTGGACAGTGCTGTGAGATATCCAGATTAGAAATGCCAGTAAGACAATAAATATTATTTTGGCCTTAATGTAGTGCGTTTAAATTGTACATGGAAATGCAAGAACTCAGAATGAGCTTCTCGTCCAAAGACCTGCTGTGGCTTGAGTGCCCAGGGAATGGGCAAGTAGATCCTTCTGGGTGCCTGAGGGACTCACTTGGTCCTTCAACTTTGCCAAAATCCATGGGTATGTTTTTATCATACCTGCTCTTGGCTTCTGTTCAGTGCTCTCACCTTGACCCACGATGAACTAGATCAGAAATTCCATCAGCCGCAGTTTGGAGAGGCTTCAGCACAGGTTTAACTTCAGTCGTGTGAGTTGCCCCAGTGAAATTAGAGGGATACTTGAAAGCAAGCTTGTGTCTGGGGATTTCAAGCTGAAGGCTGTCTCTCATAAGCTTTCCAGGGTGTGAACTGCACATTGTTTTTCCTTACATGGGGCTGAGAAGAAATGGCATATCGTGTTTGGGTTCCCTCCAGAACAGCTGACTGTACTTGGGACTGGTACTGGCAGAGCAGGAGCAGTGGAGCTTCTCTGCTAGAGTTTTATGGAGCATTAGTTTGTGCTTGGGGCTTGAAGTCTTGCTGGAAGCTAATGAAGCTTATAGTCCTAAATGCTCAAGCCATCGTTTTGAGCAGAATTTAGTTTTCTAAGTCAGTGAAGTATTTTTCAGACTGTGACCTCAGTTGATGGGGCCTGGAGGATACAGGTCTAGTGGTATGAATGGATGTAGATGATGCCCTGATCAGTTGACATGACTCTACCAAAGACCTGGTGATTTGTGGTTCTGACCACATGGCTGTTGACTTCAGGACTTGACCTAGGGCCTCCAGCCTTTTTAAGAGTGTCCTTACACTGCCTTTTGTATACCTGTGTTTATTTGTCAGCCAGTTCTGCAGCCGCCTTCCGTGCACCAAGTAGAAGATATTCAGACAAGTAACGTCACTGACTTGAGCGTGGTTATTCAGCTGAGTAAATGGTGTGCAATTCAAGTTCAAAGCATCAGATTTTGGGTGTGAGTGCTCTTTTTGTGGAGCATGTGGGAAACTAATTTCCAGAGCCTGGGATCTTGGCATGCCTTAAATTTTCTCCTGTTCTTATGCTTTGCCTCTATCCGGTGGGTGGGTGGGCTGGAAGTCAGATGGAAGGCTGGGCTTTCCTCCCCTTACAGAAAGCAGAAATTCCACAGCTGTTTCTTAGTCTGTCTGGAGTTGCCTTCTGGCTTTGTCGCTGCTGTTTCCTCCTGCTGTGCTGTGCTCTGCGAAGGGAGCAGAGGAGTCCTTGGAACTGATGCAGCTCTGTAGCATGATCTGTCACGCAGAGCAGGGTTAGAGGAAACCCTCCCAGCCCTCGTCAGTGCAACCTCTCACTCGGTCCTGACTGGCCGGGGCTCGGTATTTGCTAGTCTGCAGCAGAGCTGCCCCCTGCCTTAAAGGCAGCGATGGTGGCCAAGCACCAACGGCATGGGTTAAGGGACGCTAGGGATGGCAAGGAGAAGGATGCTGAGGTCTCCAGGATGAATTCTTTCCCAGGATTGTGAAGGAAAGCTGCTTTGACACTGAGATCTGAGTAACAGTCCTTCAGCCCTGACAAAGCATTTCATCGCTTTCAGATGCAAATCCCCTTGCTCTGTTTTTCTGCTGCAGAAGTTACCCCTTCAGAGCAACCCCCAGATGTAAATAAGTCTGAAATTTGCCCCTTTCTGCTCCAGATGTGTAACATCTGGGTAGTTAGAGAGCTGAACTGTGTTGTGTGCTATGCAGCTCACAGGCTGGGTTGAGCAAGGCGTTGTTTTTTGGGATGTAGCAGAACATGAGAACACCACTAATCAAACATCATAGTTTTCATCTGGTTTTGTTTTATTTCATTTTAACTTATTTTCCCCAGGAAATGAGTGCTGTTTGTGTCCTGTTTGGCCAGTTTCAGCCAGATTGTACCAATGGTTGGCAGTCTGGAAGATCACTGATTTTCCACTTGCGTTTGTTAAGAGTCGTGGGTGGCTAGGAAATCTTTGAAGCAGTGCTCTCTCCGATGAATACTAGACTGTTCATAACTGCTCTCTGTTCTGCCTGGTAGCAGCTGCCCAGCCAGGCATTGCCTGTGTGGTGGTCAAACACCCAGCACCTCTGCAGCCCTGGCCAATTTGCAGGGTGTGTGCAGCGGCAGGGGCGGATGTGAGGCAGTATTTTGAAGGCAGCTGCAGGGGCAGGAGGGCAGAAGGCACAGATGAGTCCTGTTTGTTACTCTTCCTTGCAGCATGGCTGCTTTTTGGCTTGTCAAGCCAAAGCCACCTGAGATTTAGGAAGGTTTGTGGGCTGACAGGCGCAGCTTGGACAAGCCCGCTTTCTCTGATCTCCAGGACACCTTGGGAGGTGAGCGTTGGAGCAGATGGGAATGTGCACACTGGGCAGGACTTAGCAGAGGTGTGTGTGCATGGGCAAACTTGCACGTGTGCAATGGCAGTATGATAATCTGGGTGTTCACTGGTGCCATCCTGTGAATTCAGTGTTAATTTGACATTGATAACATTCAGTGCTGTATGTTTCTCCCAAAGGTGCTTCTGTGAGTGAATGCAGTCTTGGATTCTCCCACACAGCCCTCTCCCTGGAGTTTAGGTAGGTGTGCACTTGGGCTGAGGTGGTGCTGTGAAATGTTAGGGACATGCTTGTGTGTTGTTGAGCATCCCAGTATAGATGCAGCTGGTTTGGCATGGTTGTCTTGAGGGTCTACCTCTGAAATCTGGACATCACTGTACTAAGAAAAGCAGACTTGCCCTCACCCAGGCTGTGTTTGTGCTAGACGGTATAGCCGTGCTGGATGTGGTGAGTTCTTCCAGACTTGGACTGAAGGAAAAGACAAGCATGGACAGTTGAAATAGGAGTGTCAGAGGTGTTGAGCATTTATGGGATGCACATGCAATTCCTCACCCAGTGTGCATTTTGATACTCTTTTTGTTGCTGCTGATTGTCAGAAAATGCATACCTGTTGCTATGGGGCATAGAGCATGGTCCTGCGGAGATCACCAGCGTCAGGTTCTAATGTCAAAATATTGTGTGACACCTTAGAGGGCCAAGGAAAATCCCAAACACCCATATGCTTCTGTCAAGGTGAGGTGAAGGGAGGAGCTGTATAGCTTGGCTCCCCATCACAGTTTACAGAAGATCTGAAGCACCAAATCATGCCAGCGAGGCAAAATGCTTTTCCCTTACCCCACCCAAAAGCTCTGCCTGGGCATCTCTGGCATCCAAGTGTAATTCTCTATACTGTTAGGGGTATGTCACTTAGTGAAGCAGAACATCTCTTGCTTCCCTTCTTTTCCCCTCCATGGACACCATCTCTGACCACAGGTAGCTTGGCATGATAGATGAATGTGGTAGGTAGGAATGGACTCTTGGGCTTGAGCAAGACATTGCAGGTCTCTCCTCTGAAGGTGCCAGCCACCCAAACTTCTGTGTCAGAAATCCTGAAGCAGGCAGATGGCTGAGGTATTATCTTTGCCTGTTCTCCTTAGATGTATTGTGCTACCTGTATACATTTAGGGATGGTGCAGTGCTTTCACTGTTAGCTTTTAAACTGGACTGAGCAGGTTGCATGCCAAGAGGGAAGGCTTGCAATGTTTCCATTACCACAGTGGACTTTTCCATGGTGGAGCTTTTCCAAAAGATGTCCGCTGAGAAGAGTTGGTGTGACCCGACTGCCTGGGACACTGACTGATGGCTCTGACTGATGGCACCTCAGGGCCTTGATAGCTCTAGGTTTTGCAATCTCTGCTCTCTTAGGATGGGGAAAGATAGAAGTGCAACTTGCTTTGTTAGGTGCAGAAGATCATGTAAAGATCTTGTAAAGGTGCACAAGGTCGTGTGGTAGTAGCTGCCAGCACCCCACAGACAAGGTGAAGGTACTACTTAAAAGAAAGGCTGGGTGTGTGTTTGCAGTTGGGGACATACAAAGGCAAATCAGACTTTTTAAAAAGCATGAAGCATGCATAGGGAGCATGCTGTCAGATGCACTGCCTCTTGCCAGCTAATACCATCTGCAAATAAAACAAGTTAGGTTGTTGCTATTGCAGCTGCTTTCCCTCACGCAGCAGCGGTGACCCAGACGCTGAGAAACATGTTGACAATTGGCCTGAAGTCGGAGGTATGCAGGGTGATTTACTTAAAAGACCCAATATGACAATTATAATCCAGGATGAACACGTAGAACTATAATGTTTGCTTGCCAGTTGTATTTTATATGATGCTCTCCCTGAAGTTGCTCATTGACTGCATCCACCAACCAACACAGAAAGACAGCCTGGAGATGATGGGCTTCTTCCCTGACCTGCAGTTAGGAGCAATGATTACACTTAAACAAGTTCTGTTGTGGAGACAGGAGGGATTCAGTGGCTTGGGCAGAAGGCTGTTAGTGGGGTCATTTGGGATCCAGGCCTTGGGAGCTTTCCTTCTGACCTTGGGCAAAGCACATCTGCTCTTCAGTGCCTCTGTTCATAAAATCTTATTTGTGACAATCAGTTTCAGAGTAGGTGATTGATATTGGTCTTGGTTTCTTCCTCTGAAACAAGCCCAAAATCCCCAAATGTTTGTGCATGGAATTGAAGCATAAAAGTTCCTTTTCTTCTCCCTGCTCTTTACCTCAGATAAAGGTGGAAGAAAGGGAGTTGTTCGCAGCCATCTGCTGGAGTCATCCATCATGTTGGGAGCAGAGGCTGCTGGTTGTTCCACATGTTATTAATGATGAAAAAATAAAAACATATGATCACATAATTGTGTTGCATTTCAGTTGCTTACAGAATAATGACATCAGGAGAACAATGGGGTTGAAAATTCAGGCGGACAAAAGCAATGAAGTTCCAGAACTAATGTTGCAGAACTCCCCTTTGCATCTGCATTATGATACAATCTTTAATTCTGTAATTGCATCATTTTTTCCCTTTCACAGAGTCCCTTTTTCACTGGATAGGTAATTGCTGCATAATTCATTTTCTCTTCCCCACATTTACTTTCTCCATGTGTCCCTACATCTATTTATTTTACACCCTACCCAGACCATGAACTGAACAATTGCTAATTCCTTCCTGGAGGACTTTCTCAGGTGAGGAAGTTATTCTTGCAGCATATCAGGTACAGGTACTGTCTTTGTTTTCATAGTTGAGGAATGAAGTCAAAGAGGAAAGCCATCTCAGGTGATTGAAACACCTTCAGTTTTGGCTGCATCAAAGAGGTACTTGAGTATGATTTTATTTTTCACTCATCCCAGAGTACCTGGCATGATATTGCAGTTCATCTGCTGGAAGCACAAGGGCAGCTGACCTCAGCTGCTGGTGTCTGTAGATTAGCCCTAAATGCCTTGACTTGAGGGTGGAACCGCCTCACTAGGGGTCACCTGGAGGGAAAACTGGTTTCAGAGTCTTGCTGAGCTTCTTAAAAGGTTGAGTTGGAGCCAAGTCCTGCCTGCAGGTGGTATGACCAACTTCCTCAAGCAGGGTGGTTGTCTCTCTTTCATCCTGCATTGCTTTGTTCACTAATATTTCTGACCCTCACTGAGTGAGGCAGGGTTTGAGGGACAGCTGTTGCTTTTATCACTCAACCGTATTGCCTTTTTTTTTGAAAGCAGTTCATTTCCAGAGCTCATATGGTTTGTGATCATTGAATTGGAAACAGAGTCAGTGCAGATATATACAGAGGCTGGTGAGGGTTGTATGGGCAGTCTTCATGATGATACATCCTAATTTTGAAAGTGATCAAGTTTGCAGTCTTTGTATGAAAAAAATTACATAGCTAGGTTTAAATGTAATTTTATAACCATACAAAAGGGAAAGTGAGAGAAATAAAAATTAGGCCTTGTCATATGAATCTGCAGTGGCCTGAGTCACCCAGAGAGCACAGACCCTTGGGATGTAGCATTAATTTCTATCCCATGAGATAAGGGCCCGGTGAGGAAGCACTGTTTGGCTGTGGATGGTGGTCAGTGGCTGGAGTGCGATGACATGCTCAGCAGGTTGTCTGGTGCTGTACTGGGGCAGAGTCTGGATATCCTCAGATTACTGAGGATTACTTACTTGCAGCCCAGAGTGTGGATATCCTCAGATCCCAGTTAAGGATGGGGTAGGCAGAGTTCTGGTGCTTCCCAAGTCCTCTCTGACTTGCCTGTGTCTGTTCTGCTATTCATTATGTGGCAGCCTAGTCGTCCTCTTAAACTTGCCCTCCCCAGTCCTCCCTCCTTTCCCCCTCTGTTTCTGTTTTCCCCTAACAAATGCCATCTCTCCATGTTCTTGGGTAACATCACTTTAGTTTCTGGTGCCACTTACCATTTTCCAGAGGTCCCAGATGGTCTGGTAGGGATATGTACAATCTTGATTCCGGTATAGATCTGTAATTTTGGCTTGTTCAAACTGTAGTTGAAGGCCAGCCCAATGCCTTTGAAGCATTTTAGAGGATTCATCTTCCTTACTTAATAGACCAGAGCTATTACTATGGGGTATTTTGAGATCAAGCAATGGGGAAATGGCTGCTTTAGGCCAACTCTATTTATATCTTATATCTAAAGAATATGCTGTGTTCCACCCTGTTCCTGAGGTTTCGTTGTATGCAGTCTTGCTTGATGTCACCTACCTTTTATGGGGTTGAATATGATACTGAAATTGCAACAGTTCGTAGTGAGGAACACTAGTTGCTCCTGCTTTTTTATTTTCTGGAAATGAATAGCAACATGATAGTGCAAGAAAGAGTGTTCAGCTTCTAGAGGTTGAGCTTCCAGCTGAAATGCAAGTTGGTGATCTTGGCAACTTTCCAGAAAAATGATGTCTGTTCTTCCAGCAAGTCATTATATGTCTGCACTTCTGTCTTCTGACCAATTTACAGTGAGTCTCTTCCTACATCTTTATTCAGGGGAGGCAGGTGGTTAATACCAACTTCAAGCAGCAGCAAGAGAGGACGAAGTAGACAACTTTTGATTGTGTTCAAATGAGCATAACAGTAGGCTCCCTTTATGTACTTTCGGATTTTTTGTTTAATTTTACTAGATGAAGGAAGGTGTATGTACCAGCAAAGAAAATATGCTTGCCAACAAATCTGGTCTTGGAACAGACCAGGCTGACCTGCAGTGAAACAGTTGGGATGATAATAATTTAAAAGTCAGACTTGTGTTCTTGGGAGTTTGTGATATAAATCATGGCCATGATTACTATAAACCGTGTCAAACTTGATTCATAGAATAATGTCAGAGTGTCTTAAAAAGTTTCAGATGACCTGAAGGATTGTACACCTTTACAAAATAATTAATAAGCCAGATACTAAAAACTGGCACCAACCAGTTTTTTTCCTTGCATTACCACTGTATGCAAGTCCAAGAGCCATTATTTGATTACTGAACTTCATGTATTTTAGGAGGGACAATTAACAAGAACATGGGACTAGTCTTCAGCTCTTATCTGAAAGTTCTTGGGGTTCTAGGGACTTTGTCAAGCCTGTGGAAGGTTAGTGGGAGAAATGGCTTGTATTACTGGAGACATCACATCTTTAAAAGGTGGGGGACAGGTTTTGTGGGGGGAAAAAGTAAACAGCAAAAACACTGCACACTACTGGCCTAGGCAACTCCAGCTTGGAAAGTGGTGGTGAGCCTGTGTGCCTAGGATTTGGTCTGAGCTTGGACAGACTTCACTTAATCCCTGATAGAACCTTGTTCTATTTTGTGAGTGTGGTTTTCTTCTGAACTAAGCATGTTTAGGCAGACCTTCAGGCACTGTAAATTGCCATAGCTCCCCTGGGAAAAAAACAGCTCCTCCTTGAGGTGGCCCCCATGTTAGGTGTGCCTTGCTGCCCTCTCTATACCCCTGGTTTGCCTCCCTCCCCTCCTCTTCCTCACAGCATCTGTGGTCAGATACTGAGAGGCAGGGACAGGGCTTGAAAAAAGCTGGCTCAGCAGAGGAGGTGGAGAGCCAGCTGATGCCACTATTAATGTTCTTTCAAAATTGATGGATGAGGCGATTACAAAATTGCAGAGGGAAGTGAAAGTTAACAGAATCCATGTTTTAATTGTATTCTGGATTGTTTTCAGCAGCCAGTTTCTGAGGTGCAGGACAGATCAAGCATTTTTGTGAGGATGTTGATGTGGACTGCACACTGTACTGTTTTTAAAGAGAGAAAAAGAGTAGTTCAGTCTGTTTTCCACACTCTGCTGCTCTCAGTCTTCTTCACTTGTCCTGAGCAGTAGTATGCTGTGTCTAGAGAGAAAGTCAGATCTGAAATACTGTCCTGATGCAGCTAGAGAAAAAAGAGGCTCTTGCAAGCACCTGTGGTGTCAAGGTGCTCAAACCTGTAAGGGATACCTAGGTTCTGGACTTGTAATTTCCTCTGTGTGTCCTTCATCCCCATGGAAAGGAGTGAGGATGATGGAGCTGTCTGGCTTGTGGGTGACCAGCAGTACTAGCCTTTTAACCTGAGGGAGATTCTTTTTCAGCTGATGAAGTCCTCCTGCTCAGTCTGCAAGGAGCAGTTTTGTCCTGCATGAGGTTTTCTTCTGGACAGGTGTTTTGCTTGAGTATGCTTCATCCAGGATTGGAGTGAAACACTCTCTTCTAAGTTTTCTCTTCAGGCTTTAAATAAACCAATTTTCTTTGTAGTATTTTTCCTAGCTTTTCTTTCCTCTGTGTCTGAGAAATTCTCCCCACAAGCTCCTTAATTCAAACATAACTTGCCGTAATTCTGCATGTTTTGAAAAAGTACTTGTGTGGGTGGTTAAGAGAAGAAAGCATCAGTCTTTTTGCTTGCCTCCTTCTGCTTTCTCTCAAGTCAAAAGCTGAGAATGGGACGCCTTTCATGAGTGGGCTCTTTAAAGTCCCAGTCTCAAAGTCCTGGCATCTTCATCAAACAAGCAGTCTTTTCCATCAGCTGCAGCTGGAGTTGAATAAGAGAAGGTATCCTCAGGGTTTTGGAGGACTGCTGTTTCTGAAAATGAATAATTTGGGCTGGAGATGGTCTTCTGCCCTAATGCTTTAGCATGTGTGTTTCATCCATCTCTCTCATACCTTTGTAAATATTTCTGGGATCCAGTTGGGCAATGGGGAGCCTCCCCCATTTCTCCCTACTTAACTTCATGGGGCAGCAGCTGCCGTCATTGTGGTGAGGTTTAGAAATTGGTTCTAAAGCAAACTAGGATGGCAGTGGTGAGGTTTAGATTTAGGCTTCATTTAGAATTCTGGCTTCGTTGCCTGCTCCGGAGCTGGTTGGTATTTTAATGTCTGTAAGCTAACATTAGGCAGGGTAGCACACCAAAGAGCTGGAGTGCTGTAAGAGGAAAAGTTCATCCTGTTCTCACAAGGGAGGAAAACAGGCTTGTGAGATGTGGCTGTGATCCCTGTGAGTTCCAGAGGTGCCTTAGCTGAGCAGGCAGTAAGTGGGTGAGATGAGCAGTGGATCACAGCGGCTTTCTGACATCCTAAAGGACACGAAATCTTTGCAGTGTTTACTCTGAAAATATTCTCTCTGCTTCTCCAGAAGTGCACTGTTTACGCACACGCAAACGCCGAGATTTGCGGTGTACGTGCTTGCGCTGTTTGTGCTGTGGGCACAGCTGGTAATGCTGATAGGAGGGTTTCTCTTCTATAGATGCTTGCTGCTTAGAAAGTAGAAATTTGCTGAGAGTGGCACTGGAAGCCCAGCAATTGTCCTTCCAGTGGGGTAGGGAACTGCTGATGGGGGCCGAGCTGTGGCACAGCAGGACCAGGGGTGCTGAAGTGCTGGCACTGTTATTTGGAATATTTAAATCCTTTAAGCTTTTTCCCCCCTTAGCAATACTTTTCAAAACTATTTATTTAAAAGAAGACCTGAAATATGCTATTTTGCAGATGCTTGGGAGCCTGTTTTCTTCCTTCTGCCCTGGTAGATCTGTTAATGTTGGTTGACTACAACTACAAGTTGCTTGTCCAGGTGAAGCTTGTGGTATCAAGCCCTGCTTGGTATGTTTTGATCTGATTCTCACAGAATTTCCTTTGTTTGCTGCACTGTTGTGTATGCCAGTTTGCCTGTAAATGTTATGAGAACTGGCAGTATGGGCCTGATGCCAAGGGTAAGGGACTAATATAAATAAATTTATTTTTATTTTGGAAGCTCTTGCAATTCACACTCTGCTGGCAGGGTGGTAATGATGTTTCACAGAAGAATGCCTTTCTTTTCATTTTGATTTCAAAGTGCTCTAACAGGGTCCATCCACAGTCTTAGGCATGGCAAATGATGCACCAGGCTTAGGGGCCTGCTGATGCACCAGGATTCAGCAGCAGGAGATGGGGATGGAGATGGGCCTGGGGGCATAGGATGAGCCTGAGGTTTGTCCAGGATAACAGCACTGGTGTGGCATCCTCAGAGCAGATTGTGATGTCTCTGGGGATCTAAAACAAGGTCATGTTTCCATTTTTTATTTGCCAGGCCAGTGCTGTAGCCATTCTGCTGTGTTGCTTATTCAGTGTTTTGCTTTAGGGGGCCTGAAGATATGTTGTGTAAGATCTGTAAGCTGAACAAGATATGCAAGATGAACAAGGTGTCCTCTGTGAGATCTGAGATCCCTGCTTTTGCAATACCTGGCTGTTTGGGGTGTGCAGAGCCAGGGACAGAAGTGGCTGTGAGCCCTTAGGGTAGCTGAGGGTTTGCTTTGGCTCCTGGTGCGTTGCTGTGCTCAGCAGGCTGTGTGATGTGCAGAGCATTGTCATGCCGAGGTTCTTTCAGTGGGACGTGGCAGCTTTGGCACTCAGGGCTGTGCAGTCTGAGGGCACAGTGTTTAAGCTGGAGAGACACTTGATGGGAGGTCAAGATGGTTATTTGCATTACTGATGAGATGATTAGTAGACGGTGTTCATGGCTCTCATTAGAGACCTGTGGAAGATTGGTTCAAACAGAAGGATCTCTGTGTGTGTGTAATTTACGAGGGCTGCTGCTCAAACCTTCACTCGTACTCTTAATTGTTCCACAGTTGGCAGTGGGAGAAGCTGGAAAATGCTACTTGTGTCCTGTGCTCTCAAATGGGAACAAAGGCAGCCGTGGCATGTGGTCCACAGAGGCTTAGATGCTCCTCTGTGCTGTGGATCAGCAGCGTGGTGCAGGGGGAGCTCATTTTCATGTCCTCTGAATGTCTGTTTAGAACTGATGATTTGCTTTCTTTGTAAAGAAATACCCATTTTTTAAAAATAGCTGAAATCAAAGGGCCAGGCTCTTTGGTCCAAAACTATTTGTTCTTAGTATTTGTCACATGCTTAGTTGACTGAGTTAATTAATCAAATGGAAATGCTTTTTCCCAAACCAGAAAACTTCTGTGAAAAGAAATGTACTCCACCTATTTTTTAATTTAAAAGCAAAATACAGAAAAATCCCTCTTCTCTACTTCCATTTCTCATCCTCTTTCTTCTATGTTCCTTTTGGTAGCAAAATGAAAAAGTAAAAGGTTGAAGAAAATGTTTTGTATGGGCATTCACACATGTATGTATGGAGGAAAAAGCCAAAATATATGGATGTTTTTGACTTTCCAAGAATAGGCTAGTGAAAAATCAGTGATTTATGTAAATTTACTTGTATCAAAAAGATGCATTTAACAACTTGCAGTAACTTTGCAAGTTATTTTCCACTTTGTATTCTGGTGGTATATAAACATAGGCTTAATTTTCCACTTTCTTGCTCCTGCATATCCTTTTCTAACTTACAGCACAGTTGCTGTTCATGTAAAACTAGTCTAGAGTATTGAATAGCCGTGTCCAATTAACTTTTTCAGCTCATTGGCTTTTGGGTTTTTTTTTTTTTTTTTTTTGCTGTTTTGCTATTAATTAGTACTACAGGTGGTGGCAACTCTTAGTTGTTAAGTGTGCAATGCACTTCTTCGAGTGTCCTGACCTGCGTCACAGTTCGGGCGCCTCTCTTCTCCGTTTCCTTCATGACACTTGTCTGAGCAAAAGCCAGTGACTGCCCTAAGAGGGTCTGAAGTAATGGGTGTGATGTGCTGCATACTTTTGAGATGTATCAGCTTCCTCCTTTTGTGAATCAAATCAACCTGTGTTGTAAGGTGCACATCCTTTTGTATTTCAGCATGGCTTGCTTGTTCAGTGAAAGGGATGCACGCAGTTGTCTAGGTGGATGAAACTGTTTTTGAGTGTTTCAGTACTGCCACACATGACAGAAATTCTGAGCTTCTTTGTGTGAAATGTGTCTTTTCCAAGAGAGGAAAGTTCTTGACTGTACTTTCAAAACCTGGTTTAAGTAATTACTCTATGACAACATTAACATTTTCTTTTCTTGATGCTTTTCCAATTGTGGCAAGATTTGCAGGGAAGAAAAAAGAAAAGTAATGGAAGGGAGCAGATAATTTGGGGATTTGATTGTTTTGCTTCTTTATTGCATCTTATCTGCATCTGATTTCTGGCAGTGTTTAATGACCTCCAGTAGATCTGAAAGCTCTGAACTGCCCAAAAGGAAAAGAGAAAGAGCTCTTGCATCAGCTCTTCCTCTTTCCTCCTGTGTTGGTGAACATTGAAGGCAATTGTTTAAACCAGCTGAGCTTTACTGCGAAAGAAAAAAAGGAAAAAAACACAAAGCTGGTTTTGGAGATAAGTACAAAGAGGACTGACCACTCCTATTCCTTCTCAAGGCAATCCCAAATTTATTGCTGGCTTTATTTCAATACATTTTTAAAGCTTTTGAAGATCAACTTCAGCTGAAAACAGAACTGTGGGTTGGTTGTAGTGCACCTAGGAAGTGGGAATTAGTCTTGTGTGTCAGGATACATGTGTTTAGACTATCTGGAGCTTGAATGTTCTTGGAATATTCTTAAAGTGAAAACTGGGAGTCATCTAGCCATTAGCCGAAGAAGGAAAAAGGTCTTAAGTCACAAAAATAATAAACAGAAGAAATGCAAGTTGCATTTCTTTATTTTGCATAAAAGTAAATTGCTAAACATGTTCATTTGGTAAGCACATGGGTTCATGAACTGTATTGTATTGTCTTTTTCTTTTTTTTTTTTTTGTAAATGCCCCCATTTCATCTGCTTCTGTTCTAAGATAGATTGCTGGTATGTTACCTTCTGTAGCCAAAACTCAAGAAGAAAGAGGTTTGTAGGAGTAGTAATTTCACTGGACTGCCTGAAATCTCAAACTTCTTATTAGGTTTCTTTGAATTATTGGGAGATGTATTTGGTAGCTGGTGTGTTGTATCTGAAGTACATAATGTAAATAAATTTAACTAGAATGGTGCTCATACGCTTTCTATCAGTCTTTTGACTGGATTTTGCTAGCTTTGTTAAGCACAAAACTCCAGGTATTGGCAAAATCTCTTCTAGTGAATGCCTTTCCTGTAAAAAGCTGGTGCAAAGTAGTTCTGTTCTATCAAAGGGAAAGACTAGGAGGTGTGCTGCTCCTCCTCAAACCACACAGGTCTCTGTGCTCCTTTGAAGGGTGCATGTTGATGATTTACCTCTTCCTTCATCACAGCTCAAGGTGATGTTTAACCCTCTTTCTAGGTGCCTTGGCTGCCACTGCAAGGCCTCCTTACAGATCTTGCACCAGTATAGGGAGGTGCCCCTGCCCTTACCTGTTGAGAAAGGGTGCTTAGAATCTGGGAGGCACCATACCACAACTCTTGTTCTCCCTGGGAAAGCTGAGGCAAATCAGAAAGAGCTAGAGAAGCAGGGTCCTGTGTTTCCTAGGTCTTAGTACAGTGGCTTTTTGGAAACAATGAAATTAGATGGCCATGTGCCCAGTGCAAGAAATTATTCACTCCACTGTATTTATTTTTATAGTGAAATTGCATTTTCATATCTCCGTGAGAGAGACTGTAGCAGGATACAAACCCAGTGAAGCATTTCTTTTTGTGGACATAGCGACGTTGGCACAGCTGTGATGAAGCTCGCTACTCTCTTCATGAAAACACACTGAGCTGGGAATACTGCTGGTTTGCATCCTCTGAGGAAATTTGGTGATGCAGTTGTGGTAGATGGAGATTGTATTTTGTCACACTCCAGATCGACATTGCTGTGCAGGAAGAGATGTACTGGACAGGCATAGCTTTAGTGAAGTTATGTGACTGTGATTTCACAGTGAAACACGGGATTAAAAACGACCTCTAATTTAATTTCACTTTCTAGTGACTCAGGAATGCGAGCACTTTAGATTTGAGGCACATTTCTTAGAGGGATTTTACATTTCAGTGCATTGAAATTAATATGCATGTCAAAGCTTGAGAGTATGAAGTCTGTGCTTGTGAATTGGGCAGTTAGTGGTTTGGCCCACCTGCATTTGTGTTTACATGCAAAGTAATTTGCATTAGCAGTAGAGCATTCCATGTGCATATAGCATGTGTTAGAACTAATCTGCACACAAACAAAGTAGTTCTGAGAAATATAGGAGACCGTGTAGTTTAGACAGGCTGCTTGTTGGAGGTCACTGGACTGTCTTGTCTTAAAGACAGAAGAAGGGAAAAAAAATGGAGGTGAGATGGTGGGGGTTATATGATTGTTGTAGTTAGGATCCAGTCCACTTCGAGTAATGCAGCCTGCTGTTGATGTTAGAGAATTACTCAGGGCTCTGTTTCGACTGGTCCCCAGAATGACTCAGTGTAAGAACTGAGGTCATGTGGATTTCTTTTAAAAGACCTACTGGACTAATTAGGCTGTGCTGTGTGGCTTAGTATTAGTTAAGCATGCCCAGGGTTACCAGTAAGAGTTCAACCTTTAGTTTTCTGCTGGAAGCAACTTCCCTTCAAAATCCAGAGATATGCAGCAGTTGTGATTAGAGATTGTAACATACAGACCCCAAAACATTGTAGAAATTATGGGGGAAGGAAAGAAGCTGTAGAAACTGGAAGGGGAGTTAATTTTATGAGAAGGGATCCACTGAAAAAGCAGATGGCTTAACATTCAGTGTTGCAGGGAGAAGATAGATTATATTAGTGTTTAGTAACTACTTCGACTGAATCTTTTAATGTGCATATAATATATATTAAAAAAACTGTGGCTGCTGTGATTATGTGTAATGGCTTATTATGTAGTTGTTAGAACAAGGCAACAGAGAAATAAGACTTCCAGATGTACTTCTTTTACTCATTACAAACATTCAGTTCCTCTCTCTCTACCTCTGGACACGCCAAATGTTGCTTGCGCATTGTCTGTGTTTCCCCTTGCTTCCTGCTCCGTTCTCTGTCTCTACCCACCTCCTGCCCCTGCTCTGGCCTCCACCTCCCATAGGGAGTCTGGTGTCTTTTCTCCTGCTCCCTTCTCTGTCCTCTTCACACACTTCCTAAACTTCAGTAATACAGATGTAAATCAGGCAGATTTTTAGTTCCCCCTTAACTTCCGTAGTATATGCAAGTTCAAAAGATTAAAAATAAAACAAACAAAGGTCTTTGTCCAGTGTTTGTTTCCAGATACAGTACATGACTGGTGAAGACCTTAGATTATTTCTACAAGGAAACTCTCTTAGTATCAACTTTGCCAAATTTTACCTGGCTGAAAACATCGTCTCTTGACCCATAATTCCAGAGGGGTAATTTTATTGAGGTTCAGTCCCAGGTTTTGTACTGTAGGAAGCCTTTCTCTGATAAGGAAGAGCCTTCATCTCTCACATACTGTTTACTGTCCAGAGGCAAATTTCAAGTCTGGAAGTGTGAGGCCATATGCCATTGAGAGGGTTCTCTCAAAATCGGGTCTTTGTATTGCCAGACCAGAGGGCAGTATGATCAGATGAGTCAGAATGTGCAGTGGGGTGATTTTAGTGGTTTTCATCAATTGCAGGAAGACAGAGGACTACCTGGCTGTTCAGAAGGCCTGCTGGGTAAATGCTCTGAACCAGTAAAACACATTAAAGCAGTGCTGTGTTTTGTGCCTGTGGTATCCATGGATGAGTGTTGGGTTGCATCAAGACCATCTTTGCTTTTGTGTGACACGTTGGCCTTGGGCTGGCAAAGGTTACAGGGTGGCATTGGCTGCCTGTTTGTCCCAGCATAGTGTTCAGCATGGTGTGCTTCCTCCAGCACAAGATTGGCTTGGCTTTCTGGATGGATTTTGATCTGGAAGAAGTAACCCTGCCACCACGGGGTGGGTACAGCAGGGATGTTGTACACAACATGTCACTGCTAGGCCTGCCCAGTTTAGCTGTGGCCGGTGCTGAGTCCCGAGGATTTCTTTCCTTTTCAGCTGTGCTTGGTGTTGGCACAGCGTAAGCTAAACTTAAGCTGCCTGAATACCAGCTTAGCTAACTTGTTGTTCTTTGCTACTATTTGATCTTCCCGGCACAGACAAACATCACTTCATTTCTCTTCTTCAAAGGCTGTTACTCGCTGCTTTTTTAATTTCTTCCCCCCTCCCAGTGACACCACCAGTAATGTTTCATTGCCATGCAAAAGGAGGAAAGCACTTTGTCAGCAGCCTACTTCAGGCAGAGAAATGTGTAACTTTGAGAAGCATATCTACAGAACAGCAATTACTCAGATCATCAATATTTATATAGCAGATAATAGACATCATGGACAAGATGAATATTGTTACAAGAGGAATAGCTGCTGGGGGGGAATGCAAAATATAGCTGATTTCTTTAAATGGAATAATTATTTAACTTTCAAGTGATTGGTGAAATAGCTTAGAGTCTGAATTAACTATTGAGTGGGTGTTTAACTGCTTGCCCCCCTCTTGTCTACCCTCAGTTCACACAGTGAAAGCTGCCTGGTATATTGTCCCTTGCCATGTGGCTTTAGCTGGAGGCACTAATGGTGCCACTCTCTGAAAGAGGTATCGTATAAAATAACAAAACAAAAAAATCAAGCAGCTTGTTTTGAAAATTAATTTTTGTTATGTCTGCTGTGGATGGACACTTGTGGTTGAGCTGGAGACTCAGTCACACATGCTTTGATTTTAAAAGCTCAACCCCAGCGTGTAGGGAAATGTAGCCATTCTAGGGCAGTTTTTTTTCCCAGAGCTTTGCAGCATCCTGCCTGCCAGCTGATGTGCTGCTGGCCGCCGGGTTGGATGGGCAGCCCAGTGAGTCCCTGTCTGGCCTCCTGGCCGGAGGGACAGCCCAGGTCATGGCTTCCTGTTTGCACAGGAGATGCAGCTTCTGAATTCTGCACAGAGAGTGCCTCCTTCCACCCACCCTTTTTAACCTTTTTATGGCAGTGTGCTTATTTGTAGGGCTTTCATTCACTAGCAAGAAAATCTGCTAGCTTGTCCTGTTTTTGAGATGTATTAAATCAAAAACTAACTGCATGTGGGCTGTTTGCTACAGATAATTTATTTGCTGACATTTTCTTCTGCTTGTGAAATGCCTCTGAATAGCTCCATTTTTTTCTTTATACTGACTAACTCTTCAGATGTGGCTTCAGATGAGTATCTGAAACCCTCCACCCTCCTGACTTCTTTCAGCTGAGGGGAAACAGTGGATGGGAAGGTACTGTACTTGATGTTCAGTGTTTAGCTCAGTTGGGTTGGCTGTCATTTGTAGTGTTAGTCACATGGTTTTCAAAACATTAAAATAACCTGGGAACATTTGCAACAGAGTTGGTCCACAAAAGGTTTAAACTACTGCAGTATCAAACCTCTGGGGCTCTGTGTTCTATGGGATGCATATAACAAGGCTTCTTGTGCAATGCCCAGAGAAAAGCTGGAATGGGGTTTGCAAAGGCTGGCATCCTAAATCAGGAGACGCATGAACTAGCTACAAGGGAGGATCAAGATAAGGTCTTCTAAGTCAGTATCCCTCTTTCTCTTGCACAAAAATCAGCTGAACTGCTCCTTAGTATTCCTTCTTGGAGTTAGGTACCTTCTGTTGAGTTGTAAGCAGTGGAGGAGCTAGGGCTTGCTCTCTCTGAGTTAGGTCTGATACTCAGCTCAAAGGAAGCTAAGGCTTGAGTTCCACCTTTGTCTAGCAGCTTTTGATCACGGATCTTTTTCTCTTCATAGGTAAACCTGTTAGACTGCCTGGATTTTCGACCTTTTTCAAATAATTTTTTAATTTAAAATAATTAAACGTTCATTGGAGCAGGGACAGGAACTTCCTTCCCCTCACACTCTCTTTTCATTTCTGACCTGGATATTGAATTATGCACTTCAGAGTGGAATGGGGTTAAGGAGGAGGCATTGGCAAAGTTCTCCTGAACTACTGGAATTCTTGGTACTTGAAACTTTAATCTGGGAGAAGGGAAAAGAATATTGTAACTTAGATTCACCCTTAGTGAAGAAAAGTTTCCTTCTGCTGTGAGCATACCCAGGTTCTTGTGTGGATTCACTGAGTCTGCTACTGGCATGTGGCTTGGGGAAGTCCTGACTCTATTGCATTCTGCTCAATTTGAACTGAAGGTTTGTTTGAAGCTAAATTTAGGCCAGCTTACATCTTGCTATTGCAGGTAAAGCTGAGCTCTCCAATAACATCAGTATTAATAGTTTAGATGGTCATTCCAGTGCATAACTGTAGTAATAGAGGTGGTTTCTAAATTGCAGATCACAGACCCAGTATTGCAACTGTACATGTTTCAGCGTTTTCTAAAGTAGACCCCTTAAGCTTTTAATGATGGTGGTGTAATCTTTGCTTGGAATTTAAACTTGCAGTCAACAGGCTCACTTTCTTAGTTACCTTCCCTAAATCCCTTTGAGGCAGCCACTCTTGAGACTCTGTTGAAAGACTGTCTGCAAAAGGGTTAATTTAAACATCCTCTTCTGTCTGAGGTTCTTCCTTGAGGAAAGTAGGCACTAGATAGCCCTTGGAGAGACTACTGCCGTTCTCAAGCCAGCCCCTTGCATAGGTGAGCCAGCCAGGTGACAGAAGCACGCTTGACATGTTCATTGCTCCTCCAGGTGCACTGCAGCTCGGAATAGCTTTTTTTCAGAGTAAGGAAAGAACAAGGGGCCATTGAAAAGAGCAGGTTATCAACACTACTGATATGTTAGATTATTGGAATGTGTTGAAATGATGAATTTTTTCAACAGGCTAGATTGTTTGTACCTAATTCTCTGAAGAGTTGTGTTTTTTGGGTTTTTTTTTTTTTTAATTGTGGTGACTTGCACAGAGATCCTGAGATGATAAAGAGGATTGCTTTCCCCTCATATTTAATGAGGTACTTGCTGTGTTTTGGCTGTCTTGACCCATTGCTAAGCCCAGTCACATTTATATTCTAATTTGAGGATGAGGTGTTAGTAGCATGAGGAAATGGTGTGTTTGCAGCATCCAGAAGCCGTGAGCATCTCTTAATTCCATTCCACTTCATTGTCAAGCAGTGGGGCACCACAATGAACACTACATCAAGGCCTTTCTGTCAGGCTGGTGTAAACTAGCTAAAGCCTTGAGGGGTTTTGGTGAGTTAAGTGTGTAAAGTTGTGCGGTGATTTTCTTCTAAGGCAAAAATGGGAAGAACTGCATGGTGAAGGATGGGGTCAGGGATATATTACTACAAAGCTTCAAGAATGTTCTTAGAAAAATCCCTCCTCCTTAGCTTCTGAACAGTACAAGGGTGAAGTTCTTTGCCTCTTCTGTTGGTTTTAAGCTGGTTTGAGGATTTGCCCTGCATTGCCTTCTTCAAGAGTTTTTCTGCGTCCTAATTTTGTCAAAGTTCATTGGTTTATTTTCTAGAGGGTCATTACTCTCCCCCCCAAATCTCCTTTCACTGAAAAATAGAACTGAAGGGTTAGATTTAGGAATGCTACAGTTTCCATATGAACTGTAATTAGCATACTTTATTTCCCATTCTTCCCTTGGGGTTTGGCTTTATGGCTGACTTCCATCTCCTGTTCTAAAGTTAAGTAGCCATTGTGGTTATGGGAGATGCAGTCTATCTGGGAAGCCCAGTCCCTGTTGGAGGTTGGGAGCAAGGGTCATCCTGTATGCAAGTACCTTGAGCTGGAGTAAGCAGCATTTCACAATTCCGAAAATGGATTGCCAAATTTGCAATATTTAGTAGAAAGGCACCACTTCCCTTAGTACAGGTAGCATAGCTGTTAATTTCATATAATTCATACGGTGTTAATTTGAACATTCATAAGTTTTCATGAGAAATCACTTTTCTCTATTTTTACTTCATTGTCTTGGCTTAATTTGCAAGCACAAAATACCACTTCTAGGGGCTTGTCCCACACTAGGTGAAGTGTGATACTAGGATACTGGAGTTAGTTCTGGGTTCAAAGTGTAGCAAGTAGGGGATGTGATGTGGTTTGCCTGAGGAGACCTCTTGTGTGGCATAAATATTTATGACATATGAAATGGAGCTAGACTGGGAACAGGAATAAACTACTCTTCAGACTTCAGATTTTACTTTCTGAAGTAGGTAAGATTCCCTTCTTAAAACAGAAATCAGCAGAAATGCTGGAATTTTGTTAATTGAACGGACTGATAGTTCTGTAGATAGACTGATAGTGGAGTAGGAGACGTGTCAATATGAAGTTTAAGAATGTCTAGAAGAGAGAAGCTGGTCAGCAATAGCAAATTAGATAGAATTCAGTGAAGTTGAATTACTCATAAATTTGCTTTCAATAAGCAATGAGCTATTTTTACAAGGACTGTTGACAACTGCTACTTTTATGGTTGGCTAATTAGCAACCCCTTCAGAAAGAGAAATGACCCTCCTGAAAGTCTTCAAGCATACAGAAACTTGGATTTTTTGATCATCTCAATTTCACAGTGTCTTCTGCCTTTCAGCTTACAATCTCATGCAAACTGCCACTCTCCCTGTTTGTGTGACTTCTACAGAAAACACAAGTAATAGTAGTTGAAAGGGAATTTTAAAATAGATCATGAAATCTAGGGCATGTCAGGATGATTTTGAGGTGGTCTTAAAAAATCCAGTGGTTGTCTTCTTTGAAAGCTTTTGCTGAGTGTTTGAGATTTAGCCTTCCTCCTCTTTATCTAAAGGTTGGGAAGGTCTGTTCCTCTCAGGCAGCGGATGTCACATCTGTTGGCATTTGGGAATTTGACCAGGATGGCTCCTCCACTGGAAGGATTCCTGAGCAAGCCTGGCTCAAATCTGCTCTTGAGAACAGTTCTGTGAAATGCTGGCAGAGCTGGACCCAGGCTGTTTTTCACAGCTTTAAAGAAACTGTATGTTCACCTACAAAGTGTCTGTGATACATTTCCTTCAACTCATGTATAAATTTGTAATTGTTTTCGTACATAAAATAAATTAATTTGTGCTATCATACTGATGCTCCTGAATATCTGCAAAAATGCAAGGTAAACAAGTGAAAAGCATTTTGGTAAGAAAATGGGCATTTTAAGAGTTTATTTTGCCTATGTTCCAAAGCAGTTTAGGGAAGAAACTCCCTCACACTGATTTTCCTCTTGGAGTCCTGATGTAGTTGTGCAGATCTCTTCTGATGCAGCTGCATCTCTGGCACAAGAAGGTGTGAACTGGGCTACTTAGGGTAGTGAGGAGTTATTTGAAGAAAGGTTAGAATTGTGTGGCATACTGACTTTCCTTCCTTATGTCCTTCTGTGCGGAGTTAGTGTGACCCTAAGATAAGTGGTGGTGTTTGGTGAGGGGCAGTGGAAATGAAGTCCCACAACTACAGGAACTTTATGGTTGTAGCTCTTGGAGGAGTTGCAGTAAAAAAACCTTCATATTTTGAGGAACCTGACTCATTTTTTCCAGTGTTACAGGCTTACATTCCTGTGCTGTTGCTTTCTCTGCTGGCTGAAACTCCTTAAAGTTGTCCATTGGAGAAATTCTTATCTTCTATATTAATGTGTGATTTTGAAATGAGAACAAAAAAATTGAGGATCATGAACTGCCAATTTCAAGAAGTGGTAAGAATCTACCAATTTGTCCTTTAATGTCATTATAATACTGTTGCTTTTTCAAATGAAGAGGAACACAGAGGTCCATAACCTGTACTTGTGCATTTTTAAATCAGGATATAATGCTGAATTGGAGTTTTTCAGCTCACTCCTTCAAAGGTCTCATTTTCTAGCATTCATGCTGATTTCTTTTGTGTCATTTTAAACAATATCCAATAGTATTTTTCCATCAGTCGAGGCCTGTGCATTTCAGTGACCTTTACTGCTTTCTTTAGAGGGGTTATGCAATCAGCATACGGGAATGAAAATATTTAATGATTTTTTTTTTTCTTAGAAGAGGTCTTACGCCTTTATTCTTATGATTGTACAACTCACACCTGTGTCTTGCACCTGTGTTCTTTATTTTGAAGAGCCTGAAAATCTGCTTTCAAAATCTGAGCTCATTTGCAAAAATCTAAAGCTAAAAAAAGAATATTGGCTAAAACTATTGTCTTTCAAGCAAGAAGCTTTCATTCTAATGTTCCTCCTTTGGTCTTCCACCTCCATTAAATATGATATTTTCTTCCAAATTTCGCAGAATCACGGAACTTACAAAGGGACTGACCCTTTTCATATCTATTGACTAGCCAATGCCGGAGAATTTTGTGTTCCTTTCTGAACCTACTTACAATGCACTTGCCTGCTTTTTGCTGCCTGGCAACATTAAAGCTCCTGAGGGTCCACACTAAGTGCAGTCTCCTCACTAGAGATGAAGGTTTATTGCACCTAATGGCATGGAGAATACTGAAGCCTCATCATCCCGAGTTCTGCTTCCTGATCAGATGGGTGGGATATTGAGGAGAACATCCATGCATCTGTTCAGGGACTTCTGTGGAAACATGAGATTAAAGTAAGTTCTTTGAGCAGCAACTGTGTGACTTGAGAACTTGGAAATGCTTCTGGTATTAACCAGGCAGTTACACACTTCATTGCTGCTCTGTGTATAGGTTACAGTTATGCTTCATAATTTGTTTTTCCACAGGTGAATATTTTATGGTCCACACCCACAGTGAGATAGCAACTAGGAAGGCAGAATTAAGCATGAACAGTTGTCTCATTCTTCTTTCCATGCTGTCAGCCCATCTTTGTGTATTAAAGATAATTTACTCTAAAAACATGTTTTGAGCAAACTTGTGTGCAGAGCATATAGTGCAAAAACCTTGAGCTGAATTGTGCCTCTTCCAGTAGGTGATACTAGTGAACCATCAAGAAAAAAAAGATGTTTATAGCTTGTGAGGAATTTCCTAAACACAGTGGATGCCCACTGATTATGGGCCCTGTTCTGCAAGAAGGACAAATTACTTTGGTTTTATTTGTTGCTCATATGCACAGATATGACCTTAAACTTTTCCAGTTTTGTGTCTGTTTATATTTGGGGTCAATTTGGAGGGAGGGGGCAGGGAAATGCCAGTGATCCACTGACATATACAGGAGAGGAAAGGAAATTACTTTATGACAGATCTTTTCTGCTATTTCCACATGAGCAGATGGATCCTATGGTACAGGTTTGCCTTTAAGGAGAGTTTAAGCAGTAAATACTTCGCTTATTGAAGGAGGGCTGGTTATATTCCATGTTTGTATAGCTTTTAGGTAATTCAGAAAGACTTCTGATAAAAATGCAGGCTTTTTTTTCCACCCAGCTGTATGACCCTTCAGTACTTGTAAACTTTGAGTTTTTCCAGGGTAGAACGATGTGAAAATTGCATTTTTGTCAGCTGAAGCAATTCATTACCTCTCTAAATGCTGGCTGCTGTGCTTGATGCCTAGAATTGTCTTTTACAGTTTTTCTTTAAAATTTAGTTTTCTAAGGGAATGGCACAATCCTTCTGGATTTAAGGATACCTCCTTCTATCTCCCTCAAGTTGCACAGTGTTTTAAAGGACCTAATTCTGAACATTGGAGGATTGGGAATGTTTTCAGCAGGAGCAAAATAAGCGATTGCTATTGAGAGTTGGATGAGTGATGCGAAGACCAGGTGTGCCGCAGCTCTTTGAGGTGGATTTATTTCTTCTGAAATGAAGAATGGCTGAATGGCTGCTGAGACATCTAGATAGAGGCTTTACTGACAGTGAATGTTTGATTGGAAGAAGTGCTGGTGTGACTGGCTTTGCTGTGGGAGGAGTGCAAGTGTTGGGGCAAGGCAGAAGGCTCAGAGCATGTTCGGTGTCTTCATCCTGGTGCCTTGGGGAACCATCAGTAGTGAGACTTCCCAGCCATGCAGGTGAGCGCTGTAGCTGTTTGGTGTGTGTAGGGTACAGCTAAAAAGAAAGACAAAGGAACTGGTCTCCTAATTGCTAGGGTCTGTTTTTTGTTGGTGGTGCTGTCTTAAAGCAGTAAAAGCCAGCATTACTTCATCTCTGTCCTGTGTTGGGAGGAATGTAAGAGAGCGGTGGGAGGCAGCAAGATGCTGGCATTTCTGCATGACAAGGTGGGAAGGGCACTCTGCCTGCCCTGTGGGAGCTCTCCCCTCGCTCAGGGAGTGAGTAGTGAGCTCCATGCTTTGGGTGTGCTGGTGCCCCTTACTTCCTCTAGAACGGACTGCATGAGATGCATCTCAGCGTGCTGGTGCATCCCATCCAGCACCAAGGCAAAAGCTGGGACCGGCAGCACTTTTCCCTGCTGTTTGGGAGAGGGAAGGTGGAGACCATCATCCTAAACCAAACCTCCTGAAGGGTGCTGGAGGGGAAGTGGGACAGCCAAGCAGAACTGGCTTCCTTGATCCTGAGAGCCCTGGTGCTTAATGGATATATTCTGGAGTGCCACCTGCTGGCACTTCTCCTCTCGCTCTTTTCTAGAGGCAGCTGCTCCAGAGGATGAGAACACAGAGCAAAGAAGCATGAATATTAATAATAGGAATAAGAGTACTAATTATTTGTATTGATCTTTACATTGTTTTTTTAATCATCATGGCACTTAAAGATCCTGTTTATTGGGAAAGAACACACTCTGGCAAGCGTTCTGCAAACTTGGCGTGAAGGAAACTGGCAGAGGCTTCACAGCTTAAAAAATAGAGAGCACAGTATGAAGGAGCGGTTCAAAAAATAGAAAATTATTTTTCCAATCCATGCTGTTATTTGGCAAAATATGAAGCATTTTTTAAAATTTATGGCTTGCCTTAGTAAAATGTTTGGATCATTTCTGTGGTTGGCAAAAAACCCCAAAGCAGTGACCATTCCATTGAAAGACACCTGACAGTGAAGGCACTTAGGCAAAAGTTAAGAAAACACTGACTCATCTCTAAAAAGTAAAATTTGTATCAGTAAAGTAATTCTGAAAACCTTTTGGCTGTAAAGCAAGAGATACTGCAGTTTGTGTCAGAAAGCAGATCTGGGTCCAGAGCCGATTTTTTTTTCATCCTAGCCAAGAACTTGTTTTGGCAGTATAAAAGAGGCAGGTTTTGATTCTGATTTTCCATCTGTGGGTCAAAGCCTAAATGAGTGTTTAGTCAGTGTGGTGCCTTTGGCATCAGTTTGGTTGTGTGCATTGGTGTTGCCAATGTTCAGTGTGCCACTGTAAGACACAGATACAGTGCTATGATGGGAATGAGGTAAAGAACTCAACTGAGTGGAATACCATGTCTTAGATAATCACATCCAGTGCAACACACTGTAGACTTTCTGCATCTTCCCTTCCTTAGTGAGCTGTCCCTAAGGCACCTCTTTGGTTCCTAATTGCTTTTCTGTGTGATGTTGCATGGAATAGAATCACAGAATTGTTAGGTTGGAAGAAGCCTTTAAGATCATTGAGTCCTACCATTAACTCAGTATTGCCATGTTCACCACTAAACCATATCCCCAGGTGCCAGATTTCCACATCTTTTAAATACCTCCGAGGCTCTAAGACTCCACCACTTCCCTGGGCAGCTTATTTCAATGTTGTACAATGCTCATGAATAATTTTTTTCTAACATCTAATCTAAGCCTCTCCTAGTGCAACTTGAGGCCATTTCCTCTTGTTCTGTCACTTGTTACTTACCTGGGAGAAGAGCTCAGCCCCCACCTCACCACAACCTCCTTTCAAGCAATTTTAGAGAGTGATAAGGTCTCTCCTGAGCCTCTTTCTCTCCAGGCTAAACACCCCCAGCTCCTCAGATGCTTCTCATCAGACTTGTGCTCCAGACCCTTCACGAGCTCTGCTGCCCTTCCCTGGACACGCTTCAGCATCTCAGTTTTCCTCTTGTAGTGAGGGGACCAGAACTGAACTCTGAATTCAAGGTGAAATGCATGTTGGAAATACATGGTAAGGCTTCTCTGATTAAGGCCTCAAAAGTAATTAATGATCTTGGGATGTATGCTGGAAAACATTGGGATGAGTGGGACTTTTTTTTTTTTTTTTTAAGAAATCTGTGAACCACCTGCCTTTTTGCTGTAAGATCCTTTAGATCCTTTGCAAGAAACACCTGTGAAAACCAGCAATCCTATTGACCACACAGTCCTCTTCAGCTTTTGGTCACATCATGAAATGTCACTTGGATGTTCAAAATGCCCCACATTGTGATTTTATTTTTAAGCCAACAACCAAAAAAGATGAATAACAATTGTTGAAAACATACTTCTGTAAAGCTACAGCTGATAGTTTCAGTGTATCTCATTTGCCTTTGTTAGACTAGGAAAGCAAAAAAAGTCATGGTGTATCACTAGACTTAAGCATTCCACATTCAGTGGTAGAGCAGTGTGAGAGAAACTTCTGGTTCAGCCAGTTGCTGACCATATCAGAAGAAAAATTATTCCAGAGTCAGTACAAAAAGCTTTGCCCTTTACATTACCTTTTTATACATTTTTTCTGAAAGAAAACTGAAATTGAAATGGAAGTTGAAATGAGCTGATATGTTAATGGAAAATTCCATTTTTGCTGAAGGAGAAAGTATTTGCATAATTTGACCTGAAGCTGTCAATGAATTTGTTCACCTCAAACCTTCATTTCTTTAGTTAGCACTAACTCTCACGCAGAAATCACGAAACTGGGCTGCAAATCAGAGACTGAAGTTTAGGGGTCCTACCTAACTGGGATCTGAAGTTCACATTTCCAGGCTTTTCTTCAGATAAACGGGACCAGCAGCCTTCTTTTTACAGAATATTCACTTGAATGTCCATACTGCTATGAGCCTAGCCCTCACTGTCGCCATAGACTGTGAGGACTGTGATGATGCGTTGAGCATTAGCAGCATTATGCTAGTTTCCTTGTCTGAGTTTGTTCTGCTGTTGCATTGCAAGGACTGCAAAACCAAACACAAAATTAAGAGGTGTGAAGCAGTTTGCTTCACTTTGTTTTGCTCTGATGTGGTGTAACACAGTCCTTTCTGAGCATTTGCACTCCTTCATACAGCAAAAATGCTGCTGTTGGTTTAAGTGCTGCCAAATGGAGGGTATTTTCACACCAGGATGTTTCAAAAACAGATTTTGACTGGCAGAAGTATGATGGGCAATGTCTGGCCTGAACTTTCAAACTCACTGTAAAGAATGCAATTAAATGTAACAAAGCTTGGCAGGTCTGATAAACTTTGTGCAGCTACAGGAGTGGCTCTTGGAATTGAGTACCCATCTCTGTGTAGGAAAGCAACAGTAGTTTTCACATAATGTGGGCAGGAATAGTTCATCTTCCCATGCCTGAGCATTTGAGCAGCCAATTGCCAGTCCCCACCACAGCGTGTCTGCCACAGCAGAAGGGGAAGCAGCTCTGAGCCCAGTGTCCCAGAGTGGGAATTTATCTCAGCCCACTGGGGAGGGTTTGTGGTGGTGCTAACGTGAGTTACGATCATCGCCCTTGAGAGCACTGCTTTGCTTAGTGCAAGACTACTTCTGTCTGAAAACACTGCTGGTTCATATGATGGAGAGCTTGGATGCAAATCCCCTGACTCTGTTCTAGGCTTCATTCTAGAAGTCTATCCTTGGGAGTCTTGATTCTGTCATGGGCATGCCAATGCCCACGTCCATGGGCACCATGGGCATGGAGAGAGCCGGGAGCCTTTCCTGGTGTTCGTTCATTGCCTCACCACTAATCTGCAGTTTCACCTCCTGGTACTGGAGCTTTGTGGGACTGTGTAAAGCTGGTTGGGATAGTTGATGTGTAACCAGTTTGTTTAGTTGCAGCTATTTTGGGAAGGTTGCCATTGTGTTTCTTCAGATCACACTTTTTCAGTGTGGTGTAGGGGAAGCAAAGGTGTCAGCACTTGGAAATTATCTTGATCTGCCTGTGGCTTCTGGCACCAGGTTCTGTATTGGTGGTGTTGATGGATCATGTGTTAATTTTGTAAATGTGCAACTGACCTCAAGAGCATGTGTCATCCCTTTAACTTCCTTGGCTAACTTCAGGTCATATGCTTCGTAACTTGTCTGAACTGGAGCTTGTGGAGTGTATAGTCACAGGTAGAAACATGTGGTTTGTAAAAATATTGGAAGTAAGTATTTATCCGGTATAGCCTGCTACATCTCTTTGGAGGATTTTACTGGTCTAAAGACAGAGAGATAAATCATGAAATAGGAAATAATCAATATTATGCAGTTCAGGCTTGATCTAACTCTGCTTGTGATCCATATTTGCAGTGAGAGTTGGATTGCTCCCAAAATCCAGGAAGCGGGGTGGTATTAATATTACTAGTTGACAGAATGTTACAGGGTGAATTATTAGTTTCCAATAAGGAAGGAGCTTTTGGATCAGTTCCAGTTCCTTTTGGTGTAATCTGCAAACATGAATGACCAGTGCTGTGACCTGGAGTAGCTGTAGCGCTTATCAGAGGCCAAAACTTCATGAAGATCATGATTTTTCTGCATTACAAAATGACAGAGCCATTGACCTTGAGGAGGCATATTAGTTGGCTGTTTTCCCATCTCTCGTGAAGATAAACTCCTGGTGGTTTGGCATTGGCACAGCTGTTATGAGTTTTCTGTTGATAAACAGAGGGCTTTACTCCTTTGTGCTGCCCACCTGGAGGATTGCAGGAGAAAGGTAAAAAGATGACCAAAGTTCCCTCTGCCCTTCTAATCTCTTTCAGACCTTATTCTACCAATTATGGAGTATGAAAGAAGAGAATTTCATTACTGTTGTGGGGCTTTTAACAAAATATTTTCCAATTTCTTAATTCCATCTATTTCAATGTAAAAGTCATAGTATTACTTTGACTCCCCTAGGTCCGTTGTGCTTTATCCCTCACTTTTTCTGAAGCAATAAAAAGGAAACAGCCCCTTCCTGCACTTGAAGAAAACAAACCCCAGGCCTTGAGAGCAGCCATGTGGAGGTGGGTCACATAGTCACGTCCTTGGGGAAGCTGTGCTGGATGAGTGCAGAGAGCAGAAACCATGTTAAGCAGGTGGTGGTGGGGTATGAGGTGGGGGTCCAGAGCAGTCACAGAAATTGAAACTGTCATTTGAAGGGCTTTTGTTTCCTGAGCTAAGTGTGAAATCGAGTTTGCAGTTTTTGCATTGTATATTCAGTGTATGAACATGTGAGCATTGATTCCTTTCCTTACTGTTTGGACTTACAGGCAGGTGGATTTTATCCTAGTTTCATCAAAATCCACTCAATGACCTTGGAGAGCTGTAGCACTCTCCTGTAATTACAGAGTAGTGTCTTAATAGACTCAGTAACCCACTGACCTGTATCAGTGAGAAAAGTCAGCATTTGAGCTTTTTTTAAAATTAATTTTTTTTGATGGTGTATTTTGTAAGTCTAAGATCCTCAGGGGAAGGAGGGAGGAATCTTTTAATTAACTTTCTAGTTAGGTATCAGGCAATTTCTGTCAATGGCAGATGAAGCATAAAGCTCTGATGGGAGAGTAAAACTTATAATTTTAGTGATCAGGTGCTTCATGCCTCTCTCAGCAGTTTGAGTGTCACAGTAGTGTATGTCATGTTGCCCTAAGTGAAAACCCCTTAGAGAGAGGATGTTACGTTGCATTTGAAAGCTGTTACTGAGTGTGAGTTTAGCACCAGTGGCGCCTCCCATATTTTGTGGGACTTTGGTCTCAGTGACTTAACTTGTGACCTCACTTTAAATTAGGGAAGCAGTTTCTAAATCTTTCTTTGCCAACTACCTAGCTGCTTGCCCCTTATATCCTGGTCATAAATAGTTACTGGTGCCGCTTTTATTCAGGACTGAGAGGTAGAATTCTTTTCATACCACACCTTCCACTGCCATTCTTCAAGGTGTTGGTTTGAGTGGCAGGTGGATCTCTCACTTGGTAATGGAAAAACTTGGCTTTTCATTCCTCTCATCTTGGGGTTTAGAAGTGAGTCAGGCATAATTAAGAGCAGCCAACAAAAGTGGGGATGTGTTAATGGCCTTGCAAGCATTGTGCTCAAAGTGGGCTGTAGAAATGAGCATTATCCACTGGGATGCTTTGGATGCTGGACAGTTTGTTTATTTGCAAAATGCAAGGAACCTTTTTATATCCAGCGCTGAAAATTTTCAGATGTGGTATGTCTTAGGACCACAGTCAAGTGTTTCATCCTGCTCGTGCACCCCTCATAGAGAGAAAGGAGATTTAGAACAGCAGGAATGGTGAGAAGTACCATTGCACTCTTTTTAGCAGGGCAGAGCTGCACCCAGGGGTGCTCTGCCAGCATGGAGGGGGACTAGGAGATTTAGGGAGCCATAGCTCTGGGACAGCTTGATAATTGACCTTGTCAAAAACCTGCAGACGTGTCAGAGTTGGGCTGGTGAGGAGCAGATCATGCTCCCTCCACCTGGCCTCTAGGATCACCTGCACAGAGGGCTGCTGAGAGGCAGGAAAGCTGTCCACTCTCTGACTGTGCCTGTCTGAAATGGGCATATTTCTGTGGAATATTTTAATTTCAGATAATGTTTTTCACTTGTAAAATGCCTCATGTGAAACTGTCGGATGAGCATATCCTACAGAACAGCTGTACTGTTCTGCCTCAGCACGATGAAATGTTTGCTGACCTGGCACATTGCAGGTGATTAGTAGTGTTTGCTGTTGGAACAAAGTGCAGCTTATCCTGGTCATATTTGACCAAAATGAGGTCTTTGGAGGCAGGGAATGTGGACGTGTCAAAGTTTGCAGATAAAAAGAGGTAGCAGTGCAGCTGGTGATGTGAGATGGAGCATGGAGCAGCATGTGAGTCTCTCTCTTGTTTTCTCTAAACACCAGAGGCTAGTGTTTTCACCTGGTCTGTTTTTGCTCCAAACCCAGAAATGTGTACGTCTCATTACATTCTTGTAGGTGACCTTTCTGCCTTTGTCTCCTCTTCCTAGGACTGGCTGGTGACAATTTCTAAGGTAAATGCTGTGGAATGATACCTTGCAACTAGGCTCCTTTTTTTGTGATCCACCACTGATTTCTCAGCTGCCTGAGAGGCAGGACAAACTGGTGTTCTGTCTGATGTGTAGTGTTGGGATCGTCCCCAGCAGGTTCTGTTGCCATCAGCATGGGTCCCCTGGTGCTGGCTCGTAGGATGACAGACTCATATATCACAGTTTCACTCTGCTTTATTTTTTGTGGCTTTATGCACCCAGGACTGTGTATACCAAGATGCTAATCTTGGCAAGGGCTGGACTAAAGCTAAAGGAGCAGTGACAGCTTGCACTGACTAAGTTAAAATACTTTCCTTTTGCAATATTTCTGTGCAACTGTGAATAATGAAATGGAAAGGATGGTGTGTGTGGGCTGCCTGCCTTACAGGAAGGCTTCTGGAAAACAGGTAATTCTGGAGAGAAGAATGGATTTACTTTGTTATTTTATTGTTAGCTTTATGTCCCTCAAAATGCATATAGTCTCTCAGTTGTAATCTGCACGGGTGCCTGTGGAAATACTTAGCTTCTGGGGCACAGGCTTTCGTGTTTTTCTATAATCTGTGAAAAAGCTGATATGTGTAATGACCGCTCCCCCCCCAAATCCCAGGCATACCATGGGGATGCTGCCAGCTGAAAGAGGTGGGGAAAAAATATGTAGGTTTCTGAGCTTTGTTGCAGAAAAGAATCTGTCACCTCTGCCTTGTGGCTCATGAGGTGAAAAGTAGAGTTGTGATGAAATTGTATGGAAACTTTGAGGCAATCTGGGTGGTGCTTGCATGACCTTGGACCAACTGCTTTGTCTCTCAGCGCTTCTTTTCTTAGATGATGAAAGAATATAATGATGATAATACTTGTCTCTTAACAAGGGTGTTCTGATGAATAAATTAATTGTTCGTTGTGCTGTTTTCAGTTACTATGGTAATTAGTGCTACAGAACAGCCTAAAAATAAATAAGATCATTTAGTGAAGGATATTCAGGGGAAATCAGGTAGAAATCCTGGGCATTTGCAGTAACCTGAGTGTGTTTTGTCCAAATGTGAATTTGTAAAAAATGTTCACCGGTGCTGAATTTTTGTAGCAGAAATGCTTCCAATTATCTTTTTGGAAGCAACTCTAGCACACATTTCCTTCCGTATCTGTGGGCACATGATTCTTGCAATTAGTTCTCCTATTGAGAACAGCACTCCCTCCTCACCCCATCTCCTTTACAGCCTAAGGGCACCTGAAATAAATGATTCTTTCTTCTTCATAAATCATACATACTCAGTAATACAGCCAAAGAATCGTTAATGTGTTTGGGGAGTTTACATAATGAACCTTTCTTGCTAAAGGTGAAGTATTGTCGATGAACCGCCTTGCTGAAATTCTGTTACAACCTTGCTGTATGGCAAGTAGACTGCCTAAATCCGTGTGTAAGTCTGTGCAAAGTTTTTGAGGCTTTCTCTCAGTGATCAGTTAACTACATCAGCATGCCCCAGAGCCAACCTTTTAAAATTTTATATGATGTTTAATCATCTGTGAATTGTATTGGATTCCACAGGCATCACTGAAGTATATTTTTGGGGTTTTCAAGTTAATATAATTTTGGCCCCTAGTAAGTTAGGAAGTATGTCCTAAGGTAGTGTCGAGTCCTTCAGGGCTGTGGTTTTCATTGCTTAGTATCACAGGGGCCATCCTTACATAGGAAAAATATTGTTTTGCTAGGCAAGAATTTGCTATTAATTACTGTGTTCTCTGACTTTATGTACAGCTCTGGGCTTGGATGTTCAGTGTCTTCCTTTGCGCTGGGTTCCCAAAATAGCTGTCTTTTCTGACCTGTCCATTTGGGGACCAGTTTGTAGTTAACATTTGTGCAGAGCTAACCTGTGCTTTCTTCCTCTCACTGTCACAGCTACAGCAACCTTCATCTATTCACCTCCTGCATACCTCCCTACATTGTGTTGGGAAGGTGTCAATAGTAACAGCAACAAATGCCCCTTCTTCTTCAGGAGTAGGAAGGTGATGCCTTGGCATTCCTGGCCTCCTGCTCACCCAAACACAGAGAACTTGGGTCATTGCTGTGGTCTCTGCTGTACTGGATGAACAGATAGCATGGCTGACAAACAGCTGAAATGCTTTATTCTTCAGAGCCTTACTGCTCTTGAGTTATACAGTTTTTGGAAAACTCACAGCTTGTGCAGAGGTGAAGGCAACCCGAATCTGCAAGTAGGACCTTTGTGGCATGTTCTCAGCCACCTGGCTGCTGGAGGGGTCATCAGCTTTGCAGGTTTCTCCCTGGGTCTCTGTAACTGCTTGTGAATTCCTCTCCTTGCCAGCCAGTGGCAACCTTGTGGATACTGGGCAGATGTACAGGAGGGGAAAGACAGTGCAGGGCAGGCAGAGAGGCTTTTTTTCATGGCCTGTCTCTTCTTGCCTCCTTTGCTCCTGCTGCACCTTTCTGACACATGCGTTTTGGAGCTTGTGGATTTTCATTTCCAGTTAGTTATTATTTGTGTTACAAGTTAGATCTCAGCCTGAAGAACTTCCAGTTGCTGTCAGATTTGTGCCAGGCAGTCACTACTTGTAGCTGCAGTTGCTTCTGTTGTGTGTGGTTTCTCTGTCATAGTCCCCAGTCCCCGTTCCACATGTGTGCTCCTATTCATACATACACATGTGCTATCGCTTTTGCAGAGACCTCTGGGTATCCCTGACTGTGTTTTCTGCTTTTTCTCCCCTCTCTGTTTTCCACTGTCAACAGTCCCCTTGCCCACCTTGGGTTCACTGTGTGACGAGAGCAAATGACACAACAATGGTTTTGGCAGATACTTGATGTCAGCCGTGCCCTCGTGCAGTCCTGGCTGCCTCTCCATCTTTATGCTTGAAGCACAGAGAAGAGTCCAGTCTGAGTAAGCTTTGAATGAGGTGTTCACCTTCAGCCCAATACCTTCAGCTGGTGTGAGGGAGAATTGAGCACAAACTAAAGAGCTTGGTCTCCTTTTCAAGAGGAAATCTCCCTCTCTAGGCATACTTACTAAAGTGAAGTGGTAGAAGAGGACTGAGAGCTCCCTTGGATTTTTCCTTCTAAGATATGTAGTGCAAATTTTTTTCAAATAGATTCTTACTTCTTCTATGTGATGACTTGACTTTCTTCTATCATGAAACTGAGCTGTGTCAAAGCAGGAGGGTTGTATGGTTGGAAATAAAGTTGCATTGCACCTGTGAACCTACATGTCCAACCTTTGAACAAGGCAATGTCAGCAAAGGCCAAGGGGTTAGATGGCCGTGGCTACTCTTTAACTTGTCTTTAGTTATGTTCTGAAGGAATCATACTAACCTCTCTGCTTACTAGTCATTACTGCTGATCCACACCTCTGGTTATTATTTGAGATGTTTTGGGAAAATATGAACAATTTATGTCATGTAGGTGGTAAGCCCAATCCTGACCTTGCCGAGATACTGATTTACATCTGCAGAGGGAGTACCTCCACTCTGTCCTTGGGAGAGTAGTCACAGGACAAGGGGAAATGGTTTTAAAGTGAGAGTAGGTTTAAGTTAGATATTATGAAAAAAATCTTTACTGTAAGGGTAGTGAGGCACTGATCAGGTTGCCCAGAGTAGTTGTGGATGCCCCATCCCTGGAAGTGTTCAAGACCAGGCTGGACGGAGCTCTGACAACCTGGTCTAGTGGAAGGTGTCCTTCCCCACAGCAGGGGTGTTGGAACCAGATTGTCTTTGAGGCTCTTCTATGATTTTATGATAAGCCTTAATTTCTGAATTTCTAGGCATTGGGAAATTTTCTTGTGATAATTCTGCAGTATTGTTGTACCTGAGGGGTTTTTGATAGATTTGCAGATAAAGCAGATGAGAGTTGTCTTATAATGTCTGAGCTCAACTTTGACTTGGACGGTCTGTAGCTGCAGATTTTGTATGAGTACTTCTGTGCAAAATACAAATCTGCTGGGTTGCTTGTGGCTGAAAACTGAATCTGGTGGCCTCAGTGATTTTTTTTTTCTGAGTTTCTGTAACTAGTTTCTGTTCTGGCCATTGTCTCTTAATAAATTATTTTTTCAGCCAGAAATTGCCCAGTATCATGGATATCTCTTTCATTTTTCTCTCTCAGCTGCATGCTACTCTATTATCATGTCAGCTCCTTTCTTGATAGTCTTCTTCCTTTGTGTGTTCCTGTACCATAGGGATATGGAGATAGTCATGGATAAAGAAATAAGGAAGATAAAACATCTCCTCGTTTTCTTCCACTTTGTCTCAGTGTGGCCTGCACACAGGCAGTGGATGTGTAGCCCCTTCTGCAGCAGCACACAAAGTATCTGATGATGTCTTTGTGTAGCATGGTACTGGTGTGTATGGAGCAGGTGTCCCATGGGCTTCATGATGATGGTGGTCTCTCTCAGCAGTGGCCTCTGTGCCACATTAAGATAAAGCATCCCAAAAGTGCTGGTGGACAGTGTGTGCCAGTTCCCTCTGCAGCCATTGTACGTGTTTCAGGAGCTCCTGCCTTTTTAACTGCAGCCCCTGCTCCCTCCCGAATCAGGATTATCACTGCGTGTTTGTTGAAGCATCTTGTGAGCCAAAATCCACTGCTGTTACAAAATCAGCAAGCAGGGCCACTTCTGCCAATGTTGATGATACCAGTCATCAGCATCTGAAGAGATGACGTGAATTTTGTTTTCCCTATCCCAATACTGGTAACTGCCAGAAGCAGGGTACAGGACTATGAGGTCCAGGGCGTTGTCCTAGGTTGCAAACCCCATGTCTATGCCTGTCTTCTCTTCTTAAACTACAGTATTTGTTTTACTGATATCACCCATCGATTAGTATGTTGCAACCTAGTTGCTATAATTTAGAGAGGAGAGCAAGAAATTACTGTGTAGAAAGGAAGAAGTCCTCTGAATGCTGTGGTCCTTGGGTGTTAACTCTAGTTTGGCAATAACAGTGCAATAAGAGAAGACAAAAGGTCACCCTGCAAATATTTTGGGTTTTCTTTATTCTCTGGAAGCAAATTCAGGCTGATGCTTCCTCAAACACAGGAAGAAAGTAAGTGTAAAATGTTGTAAAATTGTCACCCCTTCATATTTATTGTGTTGGGGTGACCAAAATCAAACAAAGCTGAACTATGCATTGTGCAGGTAAACACAAATGCCTTTTTTTGGCAAAGCTGTAAGTAATGTGGGAAAATGGGAATTGTAAAGGGAATCGCTTTGTAAGGATTTAGAACAAGATTAGTAACAATTTGTTTTTAATTATCTTTCTTTCTGTTATTATTCTGTGCATTATCTTTCTTTCTGTTATTATTCTGTTTTATTTCTGTTCTTTGTGGTGTTCAGTGGTCCTGAGTCTAAACAGAGTCTTTTGTCTCGGGTGAGGTTTTCATTAGTGAGAAAGTTTGTTTCAGAGGGCCGTGTTCAGCAAGCTGTTTGTGTAACTGGGCAAGCAGTTAATTTGACTGAAAATGATTCCTTTTCATTATGTGCAAATGTACGTGTTGCAATATAGTTGCTTGCTTGGTTGCTCATTCATTCACAGGCACAAGTTCAGGAGCCTGTGGAAATGCTTCTATTTAAACATACTTTTTCTTTTCCCCACATTTCATGCAGACTTAGCAGTTGGGCCAAATAGCTAAAAATCCTCAGGGATTTAAAGGATTAAATGAGAACAATTGTTTTGGTGTAGGAAGGGCTGAAAAGTCCTGAAAATATGACAGGAGGTTGTTGCTGTGGGACCTGGCTAGTGAACTATACAGCCACCTCTGTTATGAAATACAGCTGTGAGTAGTGGACTGGTGGGTTGATGGGGGTTTGCTTGCTGGGAAAATTAGGGGGAAAAAGGGAAACCTAATGATAGTACTGATGACTGACCTGAAGGTTTCCGACCGGGCTGTTTGGTGAAGGTGGTGGGAAGATGCTTTCTAATGAAGGATAACAGATTTGTTTCTCCCACCAGATAACAAAGTCTGTGCTAGTTTTCTTTCTCCCTTGGCTGGACTCTTCTGTTCCCACTGGTTCCTCTGAGTAACCTGTTCTTTCACGTTTTTCTGTTTGTCTCAGGTACTGAAAGTTTTAGGCTGGAGTTCTTCCTGTGGCCTCTGTAGCTGCTGCCCAGTGCTGCCCTGAAGAAAAGCAGCATTGAGAAGTGGGTGCTGCTCTGAGGAGAAGTGGTGGGAAGGTTGCTACCCCTTGCCTACAGGGTGCCCGGGTGAGGCTCATCACAAGGCCTGCTGTGCTTCCCTGCACCGGCCGCCATGGAGACCTTATCCCAGGACTCTCTGCTGGAGTGCCAGATTTGCTTCAACTACTACAGCCCCCGCCGGCGGCCCAAGCTGCTGGACTGCAAGCACACCTGCTGCTCAGTGTGCCTGCAGCAGATGAGGACCAGCCAGAAGGACCTGCGCTGCCCCTGGTGCCGTGGGATCACCAAGCTGCCTCCGGGGTACTCTGTGTCACAGCTGCCCGATGACCCCGAGGTGATCGCCGTCATCGCGATCCCCCACACCTCAGAGCACACCCCCGTCTTCATCAAACTCCCCAGCAACGGGTGCTACATGCTGCCCTTGCCTCTCTCCAAGGAGCGGGCGCTGCTGCCGGGAGACATTGGCTGCCGTCTCCTGCCCGGCAGCCAGCAGAAGTCCCTGACGGTGGTGACGATCCCCGCGGAGCAGCAGCCGCTGCAGGGCGGCCTTCCCGCCGAGGCGGGAGCGGAGGAGCCGGACCGGAGAGGCGCTGTGAAAAGCTCCACCTGGTCAGGGGTGTGCACTGTCATCCTGGTGGCCTGCGTCCTGGTCTTCCTCCTGGGCATCGTCCTCCACAACATGTCGTGCATTTCCAAGCGCTTCACGGTGATCTCCTGCGGCTGAGGCGGCAGGGGCTGTGCTCCCCGGGGGTCGGGTTGGGTCGGGTCAGTGGTGGTGGTATTGAGCGAGACAATTCCGTGCAGCTTTCCCCAGTGACTGCAGGACGCTGTGCACAGGGCAGTGGTCTCCAGAGGGGTGGTATCAGGCCTCTCGGCAGCCTGCGGAGAAAATCACGTCCCACGTCTGGCAGCAGTGGCACTGAGGAGGACTGCACGTGTCACCGCAACCATTTATCAAAGGGACTGCAACTTCACAGTGATCTTTTTTTATTGTGTTACAAGATTAAAGACCTCTATGTAGCTGGTTATACTGTGAAGTATACAGTATGGGCTCTTCTTTAAACTCAGTATATTAAAATCAGAACTGCTCCACGTAGAATTAAATGAGAACTGGCGCACAACTGTACAAGGTGTTCAATACCAGTCCACACATGCATTATTTTTTAATGAGGGGAGGGAGAGAGACTTGTAAAATGGAGAAATCATTTAGCTGGTAAAGCATTTTATATGTTTTAAACGGAGCATTAATTAAACCAAGTTAGGGAGTTTTATGATAGTTCTTAAAAGGAAGCATTTTACAAGCAATCATGTCTTTCCTTGGTGTCTGGTTTTTGCCTCTGTTTTTCCCCATTTCTTTCATCTACAGGGAAGTGGTAGTGGTACAGCATCTCTTATTTGAAGAAGCTTTCAAGAAAGGACTCAAAGTGGGCTAGAAAGAATACCTTAAAGTGCAGTCAAAACACTTCTGCCTAATCGGCTTTATGGGAATGATAGCTTTGCATGGTAAACATTGGACATGGGTTTTTACCTCCAGTCTGGCTGCAGACTTCCTGATGACCTGGCCTTCATAGCTGTTAGTGAAGAAATGGGTCATGAGAAGTCCTAGAACTCCTGCAAGGATGTGATAACATATTGCTCATAATTTTCTTTTTCTGCAGGTTAGGTTTACTTCATTGTTTTTGAAGAATTTAGATCTATTTTGCCTCCATCTTTCCTAGGAGTTTCAACTGTGCACTAGTGGCTGATGTGACAGAGATGTTGCTCTAAGAAAGCTTCACCATTGAAACTGAGACCGAGGTCTCTTGTATGCAGTCATCTAGTAAGAGGCAGTGACAAATCTTGGAGAAGAATCCAGGCCAGCCTAACCTCTTATTGGGTGGGCCACCCCTCCTAAACTGCTGTGGCTGTCCCGGTGTCAGAATGTCTGGGTGAGCGTAACTGACTCTCTTCCCATGTGTCAGTCTTATTAATGTAGATGATTTCATAAGGACAGATTTGAAAAACACAGGAAGTGTCTCCCTCCACCTGTGATTGTCATGAAACCCCAGTCATTTGCAGTTCACTTCTTTGGAAGAGCCAAATTCCTAAATGCTCACTGCAGTAGCATCTTGCTCTAAGCAGTCCCACTAGCCTTAGTAGTACTGCTCATAAGTAAAACAGAGCCCAGTGAGAATTTAGGTATTTGGCAAGTCTGATTGCTGAAACTTACATGAGATTTAGGGATTGGATCAAGGGGCACGTGGCAGACCTTTAATAAGACAGAAAAATCTGTTGATTTGCACTGCTTCTTTTTGTGTGTACAAGGCATATCCTCCCTCAAATGTGTTCTTTTGTTGTCTGCCTACTGCTCTTTCTAATTCTTGGAGATTGCTGAATGCCATATTATAACATCCTTTTGACTTTGTAGTGCCCAAGTTGGCTCCGTAGTCACCCTCGGTTTTCTGGTCTTGTCATAAAATCCAGTTGCTGGTTCACAATAAACGTTCTCAGCTCACACTTCTGTCAGGAACATACCTCTGACTTCATGCTGCATTTCTCTCCTTCCCTGTTTCCAAACCACCATTTTCTTCCTTGATTCCTGTTAACCGAAGAATAGAATATAGGGTGCTTAGTTGTGATGATGTGTGTTTGGTCACGTATGGAGAGGAACCATTGTGCTGATTTTTATCTACTGTCATATGTATGCATAGCACAGGGAAAAAAAAGTCTCCAGATAACACACTCAATGCCTTTTCTGTGCAAGGCCCATGTGCAGTATGCCTTGAACCTGGCTTGCAAATATTGTAACTACATGGACACCTCTCCGCAGCATGTTTCATTTGGTTGCAGTAGGGAGCACCAGGTATTCCCAAATGTGTCTTGTGAACATGCTCGTCTCTTGTTGCTAGTAGCTAGCCAGATTTCCACTGACATCCGTGCTGCACTGCTTATTGTGTAAAGGAAAGCCAGCTCACAAAAAATCCTGCCTTTTATAAGACTCTTGAGGAACTGACCAGACACAGGACTTGACCCTCTACTGCCTTATCCTGTAGCAATTGCTGGGTGTACCAGAAGCTTATGGCATAGGTGCAAGATGCTCCGAGAACAGCGCTGGTGTATTTTGCACCAGCTTCTGCATTTGTTTATCTGAGTTATCAGTGAATGCCCAGAACCACGAGGCAGTCAAGGAGCAGGCCCTGGCGACACAGTCGTGGTAACGTTACCTCCTTCCAGCCGTACCTGCCCGACTGAAGCTCTTGAGGCCGAGGATTCTCTGGCATTGCAAAGAAAGGCCCTCTTCATCTCCATATGGAGATTGCAGAATAAAAGAGGAATCAGAAATTAGGTTAAAATACCACACTGCATAACACATTATACAACAGGCAGACCTGGAGTTTATCCGGAATTAATCACGTAAGTGTTATATTAGCAGAATACCATCCTGTACTACGTAACACAGTACAATGTTTTGTTAATATGAATTTCCTGTCTTTTTGTGCCTGCTGAAATGCATGTTTGACCTAATTTCTGATCCAGACATTTGCCTGCTCACAGCCTTGTGTAAGAGCAATAAGTAAAACCTCAAGATTTTTGCCTGCGTGTATGCGCATGGTGTGTATGTTCATTCCATTTTATAAATAAGAGTTCTGGAAAAGTTTTTGTTCTGGCTTTGGACTGTGACTAGAATTTTAAATTTGCAGCTCTCATATATGTTAGATCACCTAGCTTTTTTGCTGACTTGTGTAGAAATGGACTAAATAGTTTGTTGTAATGTACAGTGTTAAAATGTTTCTCAAGTATGTCAATAGTCATACTACTTTAAAAATGCAGTGCAGTCTGTCCCATTCCTTGGTTCAATACCTGGCATTAAAAAGTGATACTGCTAGTTTTTTATTATTATTTTTAAAAAGCAGCCTTGTCTTTGTAATTTTCCCTTTGTTGAGAAACACATTTGGACTTGTGCCAAAATCATCAGGTTCCAGCTTAGCTTTTGTTTTCTGGTGTCCAGTAAGAAGTCACTGCCCAGTTCCACCAAAAAGAAAGACAGAAGCTTACTGTGACCCAGTACTGTTTGAGAAACCAAAACTTATGCTAAAATGTGTGGGTAGTTATTCAAGCACCTGCATTTTTAGAGCACATTACTCTGTATGAATGTGTATTTATTTGCTTGTTTAATAGGAAGGATGTGTGTGTTGGGATCCAGCTTCAGGTTTTTTTTCCTGGATGGTCCCAACTTCCATTGTTGGCTTGTGCTTTGCTGGCAAACAGACTTTAGGGTTCACTCTGTGAAATTTTGTTTAGTGAATTTTAAAAATTCAAAATATGCAATTTTGGTATGCAGGATTTTTTTAGGAAATTGTGTGTTCAGTGATTGTTCATGCTTAACCACAATGTAAAGGAGCCTGTATGTTTTGTAAACATGGAGCAGTCATGAGTCCAAGGTTTCATCTTTACTAATGAAGCTCATTCTGAATAAAACATTAGCAGTAAAAGAACGATAGCAAGTGAATTATGGTTCCTCTGTTATTTTACCATCAAATGAAGAGCCTGGAAGGGCATTTGGCAGAATTTCTCCGTATTTTATGAGAAGGTTGCTGAAATTCATCACTCAGCATTTAAAGGCAATGTGTAAAGTATGGGTTGTGGTAAATAGTGAAAGGGCATTCTGGTTTAATCACTATGGAATACAGAATGGTAGCTGATGACTGCTGAGCCACAAAACGTTTTTCCTGTTTTAATAAAATTAAAAATTTTAAGTAAATGCTTTGTTTATAGGAATGAGGGATTGCTGGCCTTTAGTTAAGTTTGCACTGTGCAGACTGGTACAGTGGTTTCTTCTTGCCTTGAGCCCTCCCTTCCCAGCCACATGATTGCTGGAGCCAAGGGCAGCCAGCTTTTTTTGATAGTGCAAATGATTTTCCATAGTAGAGGTGGTCGATATTATACACTGGTTCTGTTACATCTACAGGAGGGCTGAATGAAAACCAAATAATTATTATATGGTCTGAACTCTTCCATAGATGTCCCAGAATCAAAAGCTCCAGGCACCAGTCTATCACATAAATTGAGCTGAGCCTGTGTTGTCTGGATCTCTTCAGGACAATGCCAGGGAGCAGAGTATGTTGTTTCCTCACACTCATGAGAATGGGTCTGTACCCACCATCCACAGCCAAACTAGCCCCAGGAAATGGGGCCTACTGGAATGAGACACTTGCATGAGTACTGCAGGAGATGTTCACATGTCGAGTGAACACCTCTCTAGTAAGTATTGGAGTTGAAATACCTCCTTATCCCAATTGCACTGAAAGTGTGGCTTAAGGTTTGTTTTGCCCAGACCTTTTCTGTGGGTGGATGGAGGGGGAAGGGAGGGAAGAAGGTACCTGATGACAAATGAATCCCAGCAAGGTCTGGGAGGCTACTGAAAGATCTGCTGGCCCTGAAGGCAAAGTTTTTGTGCAAGATCTTCAGTAGGACAAGAGTGTCTGCAAAAGTAGTGGATTTAGAACATGTTAGTGACCTTTCTAGTGCTGTACAGTGTTCATAGGCCTGACAGCTGGGCTTGTTGTGTTCTCTTTCTTTGTCACTTTACTTCTTGCATGCTCATGTCAACAAGCAAGACTTCTTGCTTCGGCCTCAAGCTGAACAATTTCCAAGACATTTCTGAAGTTGCCCTGAGCATCTCTAATGAAAAAAACTAACCTTCCAAGATCCGTGAAATTTATGCTTAATGAATGTTCAGAAAGTGCATTTTTTAAGCACGTCTTGTGCTTCAATATATTTTTATTGTAGTTCTAAATACTATAATTTTTTTGTGCTAATCATGTTCCTGAATATCAGAGTCAATTCAAGGGATTAGTTAAGATCCATAGGTAGAAGAAAACATTTCCTATCCATCCCACAGTTACCCTTCAGATCTACATGAGTCTGTTTTCTCCCTCCTTATCCATTTCACACTGGAGCATGTAATCATGGGGATGAAATGGGAATTCTTGGGCATGCATGGAGCACCTATGCATATGAGCACAGGGACACATTCCCGTGCTTGGGGGGGCATGCACACAGCACATGCTCATGTACAGTCAAGGGGGCTGGTAAAAGAGCCTCAGGCTCTTCTGTCTCAGGAGGGTCATGTACTTTATGGGGCTGGGAGAGCTTGGTAACATGAAGCTTTGTTATGGTTGCCTGGATTTCCTATGGGATGAGTTGCCACCCCCTCTGAACTGTCCTCTGCAAACCAGCTCCTACTGCTGTTGGATGGAATTCTCAGCTCCACAGCTGATGCCTCTTCCAGAGTTCAGGTGAGGAACCATTTATTCCTCTGTTCCTCCAGGCTGGAACAGCCACCCAAAAGGGAACACCAGATGCCTGGGCTTTCAGTTTATAATGAGTTTGTAAGATCAACTGGAGTTCTTTGGAAGCTGAACTGCATAGAGCACTCTTGCAAGCTGGAAGGCAGCATACAGACTTGGCCTTACTGGTTTGAAAGAGTGAAGAGTGAGTGGGGAAAGAAAGGACACCTGAAAATGAGCACAGGATTAGACACTAGCCTGGAAATTCAGATCTATCTGTATGTGCAAAAACATACACTGGGTGTGTTTTACAGTGGCCTGCTTATGTCATATCTGTCAAATTGTGTCTCAAGAATGTCAATGAAACTCCAGATCTTGCTTTTTCTTCAGCACCTTTGAGCTGGGAAGCAGCCTATTTCAAAAGTGCAGTTTTCTACCTCACCGAAGGACTTAATGGATGTACAGAAATTTTTTAGGGTACTGAATCTGGGATAAAAAAGCCAAATCTTAAGTTCTCAGTGTGTGCAGATGAGTCAAATTATTTAAAATAAAAACTTTGCATGTGTGTCCTCCAGGACAAATAATGACGTTGACAAAGTTGGTAAAGCCAGACAGCTTAATGAACCTATTAGATCTGAGAAGCTGAAAACAAAAGAAGTGGTTATTTGGTACTGTTATTGCACTCAAAAGAAAGAGTAGGATTAAGTTAGGGGTCTGTAGCTTTCTGGCTTAGTTTTCAAGACTAAGTAAAAAACCCCAAACCTGAACTGAGAAACCTGAGTGGTTTCAGGCTGAAGGTTTTTTACATTCCTGTCTTGAGAGTTACGAAAAGATGAGTGGGTTGTCACTGCACTCATCAGTTTGGGAAGCATGCCCCGACTTGATCTGAACCACTGGTATTTGCATCTGCTTGAGAGAAATCTGGATGTGCCTCAAGATGGGGGGAGGAGGGGGAATATCATCTTCTGCAAGATGGTTTGAATTCAGGTGTCATTGTAAAGTGTGTGATCTCACTGAAGAATTTAAAAACAATGGTGAATCTTACAAGACTGTCAAAGCAGCCTGTCGTGTGGTAGACACATGGGGCTGGGTATGAGCATAACAGGGAGGTCAGTTCCCAAGTATGGCCAATTTGCTGATTGAATTGCAAATTAGTAATTTATCCCTTACATTTTTTTGAGTAATGGTTGCAGATGTTTCTTGAAGATTTGCTTACAGAATGTATTTTAATACTGGGGACGCAATTCAGAAAATATGCTGAGAAAGCACTGAAGTAGTAAATTTGAGGAAGCCAAAGGGATTCAGTCACAGATGATTAAATACTTTCTTGAACAGAGGTAGACTTCACATTCACGTATTTGTTTCTTGATGCTTGTCTAGCTTGCACAATTCTTAAGGAATATTTGAAGTAAAAAGCTTTGCTTTGGGGAAAGCTTTATTTTGAAATTTGAAAGAATATTGACTAGTAGAGGTTCTTTGATACCCCAAGGCAGCTCTTTTCAAGCATTTGAGTCTAAAAACTGCATATTGCAGCATAGCTGAGCGTTTTTAATTTATGGTGGGATACCCCACAACCTTGCAGTTCAAACCCACACCAAAACCCACCTTAGGAATCCAGAACAATGATGGTATAAAAAGCTTGGGAGAAATAAGCTGAATTGTAATCACTTCTTTCTTGCTATGCTGAAATGCTGGGGGATTTGCTAAGCCTACGCGTTGATAAAACTGAATCCCTGCTAAATTGTATTTGCTAAACCAGCTAAGTGCAATGAATATATAGTGTGTTCTTACTTTTTGACCTCCCCTGGTTTAGAGAAGACAAGATTTGGACAGTTGTAGCTGGATTGAACAGCATGATAAGAGTTGTAAAATGCTACCAGCAAGGAGTGTGGTTTTGTGATAAACAAAGGATTGCAACGTTGAATGTCTTTCGGCAGTCATCCAGGCAGAACAAGCATGCAGCAACTCCAGCAAACCCCTGGGATTGAGAGAAATGTCAGGAATAGTGCATAAACAAGGGTATTTTTTAATACCGTAGATACTATCTGTTATTACTGATACTTGACTTCTTTGGGTTGGGATTCTTTCTTTTGTCCATTGTAACAAGGAGCCTAAAAATCACTTTGTGCTGCTTCCTTAGGAGTATGCCATATCCTGTTAACCTACAGATTTGTGAGAAGCAAGTTACCTTTGTATGAATGAGTGATTGCAAATGTCTACTGCATTTTCAGTGATGAAACTGGTAACAAAGTCTCCACAGAAACAGGAACATCTTCAGGACTCCCAAGTTCTATTTGCAATACCTCGTTATCTGCTGTTATTATCATAGGTTCTTTCTAAATCAGTATTTTGGATTATTGTTTCTTTAATATAGCCCATACGTTTTTGAAAAAAGCAACACCAGAACAAGATAAAGCAACTTGGAGACTAGAGACTATTTACACAATCTGATTTTTAAGATAGGATCATTTATTAACATTAATGGATCATTCATTTTTTTGCTTGGTTGTTGGATTGTAGGGGTTTTTTTGTTTTGTTTTGTTTTTTTTGGTTTTTTTTTTGGGTGTGGTTTTTTTTTTTTTTTTTTGGTAAGTGTATCATCAGTGACATTAATTTTGTGATTCCACTTCCTTTGGTGAGGAAGGGAGATAAGGAAGAAGAAAATCCATATTCACAGCTTGGATTAGATGTTCTGAGTTTCAGAATGTGTGCTTCTGTTTTGTAAAACCTCACGAATCTCCCAGCAGCTGAAAACTGCAGTAGCACCAAAATCTTAATGAAACATCACGTGCTGCCTATTAAGTTTAAAATGCTTGCTGAAATGTGCAGAGCCTGGACTTTCTGCCTGTCAAGCACACAGAGAACTGCATGTGGAATTAGTTGTGACTTCTCTGAGACCAAACTGGAGTCTTATGCCTCATTTAGAGCTGTTAGCAGACTTGGGCTCTGAGGCTCTGTCATATGTCCTAGATGCAGTGGCAGCCCTAACTTTATAGATCTAAAGCAACCAGCCTTTGATAGGGAGACATTTACAAATTTTGAGGGCAAGTTAACCATCTCCTTAAGAGATTCTTAAATGCTTGAATTGGTCAATGACTCAGCTTCCGCTAAAGGAAATGGAAATTTGGTTATATTCTCCAGGCTCTGTCCTACCCTGCTGTTCTTGCTTAGTGGCCCAGAGGAAAGAGGTGTCTTGGGATGGGTGTTGAACCAGGTGATGGGATTTGACCCACCACAAATCTCTGTTGTAGATAGGACTTTCAAGCTTTAAAAGAAACTGAAATTCTGCAAGATTCCTTCAGCTTTCTAAGTTGACAGAAATGTAAAGATCTTCTGGCCATCAGGTGCTCTGCAAACTAGAGGAGCTGCTCTTCTAAGTCAGCTTCAGGTGAGGAAAGTCCCAAAGTAACCTGCCTTGTGGCAGAGCACGGTGTCTGATGCTGCACTGAGGGTTAATGTGCTTCTCAGATGCTCTTTTGCACAGCCTCTATATAGTATTTCTCATCCTTCCCCTCCTCCCTTTTTTTTTTTTTTTTTTTTTTGCTTATAATTGTTTTGGAAAAAACAAAAACAGAAACTAAGAAAATGAAAAAAAGAATAGTAGAGCTGTTCTTCATGCAGGCCACATTTATACCATCTGTTCTGTATCTATTTAAACTCTGCTGGGAGAAAGCGGAGGTGCCCCTAAATTTCAGCTATGCTTCAAATGAATCCCACTGGGCTCCCTGTTTTGGAGACTAAACCTTGCTAAACAGAGGACCTCTGAGAAAAAAAATGGTTTCAAAGTCCCAGGAGTGAGCAGATGTGGTCAGTGGTTGCTGGGAAGAGCAGAGGGAGCAGTGGCAGTCCTTGCAGCAAGACTGGTGCAGCACAGGGCACGTGGGAGGGCAGGGCTGGCTGCACACACACAGATTCTCTCGGGTGCTGCTTGACAGCTTCCCAACGTGTATTTTGTGCTGCTTGCAGTTAGTATCTGTTTAAATTACTTCAGCTACCGTATCCTTGATTGCTCCAAAGACATTGCAAGTGAGCTGTAACCTAAAGCAGACATGAAAAGCCCACCCCACAGGGCCTGTCTTTGCACTTAGCAAAGGTTTCTGTATTACTGGGGGAGATAGGGAGGAGTGAGGATGGTTGGATGATTGGGGTTTGTTTTCTTTTTTTGAAGGCAAATAAACTTTGACAGGTGTTAAAACAAAAAGGCAAAGGAAAAGTACTGAACAGTCTTTATGTCAGCTGAAGTGTCCTCAGCACTGCTTTGAAGTGAGAGCTAGTTCTCTGTCTCAATGCCAACTTTGAAGATGTGTGTCTCTGTTCACATACTTAGTGTGTTAATTAAAACAAGAGCTGAATGAAGACTTGTCTCTTATTTTAAGAATAGTTGCACCAGAAACTTGAAGGTTGAGTCTAGCCTCAGGCACGCAGGTATTACATGGCTCTTCTAGAGCTCTACCACTGTCTCTGCTCCTTGTTTTACACTCTGTTTTACATGGTCCCTTGCCTTCCCTAGGCTCCCTCTCCAGTCCTCATTAATTATATTCTAGCTAAATAAGCAGACTGGTAGTGTTCAGTGGCTGTGAACTAAAGTCCTTGATGTATTTCAGAGGCAAGAACATGTATCACTTGGTTTTCCATAACTTCCCCCTTTTTTCCTTGTGCAGCGCCAACCAGCCTCTGTAGACGCAGGACCTGCTGGGCCACCATGTCAAACCCTTGCCAAATATTTACTTTATAAGTGTGAAATCAAAGTGCTGGATAAATCAGAATATCTGGAGAAGCATTCTTTGCTTGCTGTGTCTGCCCTGTCTCAAACACTGCTCAGTTTCTAACCACCCCATTCTCCCTGCCCCTGTTTTAATACATGGTACTTTTGTAGATCAACCTCTGTAGTCTTGTCTTTTGTATAGGTGGAAATGCCACTATAAGGAGAGCAGTTCAGACACATTTGCTATGATTAAAATTCTTAAAAATTGTTTTCAATAGACTAGTGTGTGCTTTTTTTTTAATACAAGAAGTAAAATTGGCTGGGACATTCACTCATTGGTTCTACTGAGAGCTTTAATAGAGTTGTGCAGTAATTAAGAAAGACAGATCCTCAGCCAAGTTTCAGGTGGGTGGAGTTGACATTCAAGTGATCAATCAGAAAGCCGCTATTGCAAGCTTGTGAGAGAGAGGGAGAAAAATGGTTTGCACTCCCCATCTTTTCCTGGTCAGCTCTACATTTTCCAGTTTGGTACAACTTTGGTCTTGGCTTAGGTGCAAATCTCTGTCCTTTGGGACAGGAGCTGTTGTGATATTTCCCTGTGAATACTCTGTGATGCTTGAGTGCATGCTCATGTCTATGCTCACATATGTAGATCCAGAGATGCTCTCTTACCTCCTTAACTTACATACATCCTTACAAATATGAAATTAATGGGCAACTGGTATTAATGAATGTAAATCCAGTGACTTCAGAGGACCTCTGAGGAATTGCAACACCCAGAGTGAAGAGCAATAGAAATAGATAACTTTTTATATTCATCAGTCTTGGAAGTTTCAAGTCAGTGTATTATTCTGAAGAGAAGTGCAGCTTATTTTCCTTGTAAATCTTCAATTTTATAAAGCCTGATTTCCTATGGAAATGAGACATGCCTCCACATACTCTGCATGTGTGTATCCCTTTCCACTGACCTTTCAACCCAAATTTAATGCAGTGATAGCTATCCAAAAGAGAATTAAATTTCTGTTTTGATGATGTATAAGTGAAGAGTAGAGGGAAGAAAGAGACAGGTCCTGTTTGTCCCAAATATTTGAAAAATCTGCAGTGTGTACTTGAATCTCATTATAAAGACCATGAGGGGATGACCCCCCAAAAAAGACTCAAGCAGAAGAAAAACTCAAATGGAAACTTGCAGTGAACAGTGAGACAGAAGAGGAAATTAGATTTTATATTTGCCTCTTTTAATGCAAATTAAATTTCTTTTGAAATGCAGCCTTTTAGCATCTTATACATATATTTTAGTCCTGAGTGATGAATTTAAGTGGCACTGGTTGCTGATATACAGCCCAAGGCAAGTGGAGTTTTGCAGTCAAAAGAAGCTGAATCTCTTTATTAGTAGAGTCATGGCACAGCTTTCATGACATCACTTTAAACAGCTAAGAAATTTCACTTGAGGAGATGGGGACAGATACCAACTGGCAGCGCTGTAGAGGCACACCATCAAAGGGAAATGCCTGGTAATAATGTGCCTGACTGGGTTTTAGTACCAAAAGCAAGGCAAAACCATACAGTGCTCTTCATTTATGATAGCACAGTAGATTATGTTGGTTTGACTGGGATGAACTAAGAGTGTAAATTAGGTTAGGTGAGGTAACATGTTCTGTTGAAGCAATAAACAGGAAATCCATGAATTATTGTACCCACAAGCTCCTCTTCTTTGAGGCCGTAATAACAGTAGCCAAAATCAAAACTAGGTACAGGTGACTTAGTTATTCCACTTATTTGGAATACTGAGAGAGTAAGAGAGCTGCGATCTATGGAGGAGAGTAATTTTGTTGAAGGCCAGGAGAGCTTTTAGCCAAAGAGAAGAGGTAGAGAGTGCAACAGGCAATTTCACTAGTGAAAAATTAAAGTGGTTAAGGGAAAAAAAGCCTGAGGGAGGCTTATAATTTGGCATGAAATATGGATATTCAGTAGATTGCAGTCTAACAGATGAAGAAATTTCAGGATCCAGTACAGCTGTTAATTCCAAAGCCAGATGGAAATATTCTCAAATAGCAGTATATTTTTTCCCCTGTGCCATCAACAGGCGGGCACAGTGGACATTTCCAATGTCTTTAAACCAAGTAATACCAAACTGGGTTTCCGGGTAAAGCTCGCTATAAGGGCATTTGGTATTTTCAGTCTGTAAATCTCATATAAGGCAGCTTTGTCCAAAGACTTGATACATTGCTTCAGTGAGTAAAAGCCTTCTGTATGTTATTGAGCTATCTAGAATAGCTGAAAGAGCGTGCACTGAAAACACTCCTGGGGAGCAGAAATTGTGTGTCAGCAGTTGCTGCTTCAGACAGATGGAGAAGAAGGGAGGGAGGAAAGGAGTTAGGCTTACCTAGGGGTTGAATAGCCACTAGGAGATGCAGACTCCCCTGAACCCTGCACTTGGGTCTGCCCTGGGCTGCAATGCTGGAATCAAGAGGCGCATCTCCAGTGTGAGAGTTACATACGTCACCATGCAAAGTGTGCGAGCATCTGGCAGTTGTAACCTGTTCCCTGTTGGTGTAACAGGCGGGTTTGCTCTGCTGAGCTTGTCTTTTGGTGGGATGTTTCTCTACTTGTAGTGATTCTGCTGCTGGGCTTCTTCTCCATTGCCCATGCAGGAAGGTGGGAGGAGGTAACAGCTGCACACAAAGGTATGAAAAATGTTGTTTCATGAAAACCACCCCTTTCCTACCAGCTGAAGGCACTTTAAAAGATTGCTGGTAGCTGAAGTCTTATGCAGGAAGACAGGTTAAATTATCACAGTGTTCTTCATGGCCTCCCAGACAATGAATCAGTGAAGCAGTGAAGTGGGTTGCTGCTTTCACCATAGAGGAATTCATCACAGTAGCCAAATTAATGACTGCTTTTCAGAAGTTTCTCCTGGTATCTGAAGGACTGATTTGCTGTCTGCTGTTTGTTATCTGTGGCGGTTTTAAGTTTCACTGAGGTGAGTATATTGCTTTGTGTGTTTAATGCCTGAATACAGCCTCCCTAACCTTGATGATGTCCATTGCTTTGCTCTCTTCCTTCGCTGGGCTTGATGATGATATCACAACAATTTATCTAGCTAAGAGCCAGTTCCTCATTTCCCCTTACGTCTACATTGGAGTGATTGCCTGTGGCCTTTCAAATGGGTGTGCTTGCAAGTTGACCTTGGGGTAGGAGCAGTAAGGCTGTAGTGTTTCACTGGTATTTTAGGTGCTGTCTGTGTTTGAGGCTGTAGCACAGGGCTCTTAGTTGGACAAGGGAAGAGAAACAAAGCAAACAAGTTGGAGGAGTGGATGCAAATGAGATTATGAAGCCCTGACTGGAAGGCATAGCCCTGACTGGCTGATTTGCACACACCCTGAGCTGGGTTTAGGTTATTGCCAGCACTCTCTTTGCCTAGGGCTCTTGCTTGCATTTTTTTTCTCTCTGTGCTTCTATCACCTGCCACAAGAGCTGCGGTGATACAGTCAGAAGGCTGCCAGGACAGGGGCTGCCTGCAAAATGCAGTGGGTCAAATTAATCCTTCAGGAAACCTTACTGAGAAAAAGGGTGTTGATTTTGTTCCCTGGCATGCCTGAAAATATATTAATAGAATAAATATGGTGGCATGGCTGACAAAGTATATTCAGCGGTTTTCACTCTGATGCTATCTTTTACCCAAATATCAAGCCTCCTAACTCATACAAATTAATTTGAGTCTTTCATCAGCTTTATATATAGCTTTTGCTGCTAAGGCACCTGGATACATGGTCTTGTCTCCAAGTCTTCTGTGTCCAGGACAAACCAAAATCCCTAGACTTCAACAAAAGAAATGTCTCCTTCACTCAGTGACCCCCAGCTCTCCATCCTACCTGTATTTGAGAAGAAGTACAGAACAAAACCAACCCAAACAACCCAACCAAAAATGCGGAAGCTGTAATTTAGGACATATTCAGGGGAATCAAAACATACTAAGTAAACAAACCAGTGTTTTCATCCACTTCTGCCCTGGTTAGAAAGCCAGAACAATTGTCTGAGCCAGGCAAGCAGCTCCCAAGTTGCTGTTCAGCTCTACAGCCTAATTAATGTGTCTCCAGCCTAATTAGGTGGTCGGAGGTGCAGATGAGCGCTTTAATTGCACCAATGTATCATCACTTTTGACCAATCCCAGTCATGCCTACACAAGGAGAACAATGCAACTCGTGCAGATTTTTGTGGCGGCTCTACAAGGAAGGTGGATAAATCATGGAGGCCTCATTCTGCCACTCCTCACAGAGCGAGATGCTGTGTCAGGAGAGGGGTTAGAAGTGCTGGGGCTAACAGGGAGTGAAACACTCTCAGCATGAGTGAGTGTTCCTGAACAGCAGATTAGCACACTGAGACAAGCGCTTATCTAAAATTAAGCATTTTCCTCTACTTACACCCTGACATTCTTGTCTCCAATTATGTTTATTTGGTTTGCTTTTCCTTTTTTCTCTGTGTGTATTCAAATGCTGATGAGAGAAGTCTACACAGAGACCAAATTAATGGGTGAGGTCAGAATAGCACGCTAAAATAAAAGCTTGGGTGGAGTTCAGCTGTTAAATCCATATACTTTAACTATTATTGTCTTCGGCTGGATTTGAAATACTAAAGTACCTAGGCAAGAAAACAAATTTACAATGGCTTAGAAGTTCTTTCTTCAGGAAGAGCTGGAGTAAGCAAAGCATAACCTGAAACAAGGCCAGATTCCCTTGGAACTTACTGAAAGGGTTCTTCTTGAAATCAAAACAGTTGTGTTCTTCTAAATAAATGCAGATCTCATTTGGCCACAGGCAGACACCCAGTCCAAAGCTGCATTGCAGAGGTGCACAGTGGGGTGCTGGCATCCCAGCAGGACCAAATTCACTCGTATGACCACTGGTTTTATGGAGGCAGCTGCTGCTGACATGGCACCTGTATGTTAGTCTTACCCCGCATCCAAAGAGGGCTCTTGTTTATCTTTCTTCCCAGAACTGGGAGATCTTGTGTCTGCTGGCAGCGTGCTTGGACAAAAGGAGCAGGGCTGGAGGGTTGAGGTGCTATGGCTGAAGGAGAGGGAGGGTGCAGACAACTGCTGGTGCAGTATCCTTTATGAGAGGGACCCTCTTCACCCTCTAGTTCCACAGCAGCTGAATTGGTTTGCCAGGAGTCAAGTAGAAGCAAAGTAGGAAATCAGGAAGTAGGTGTTTTCCTGTGGTTGACAATCTGTTGCACTAAAAACAATATTTTTTTTACCTATGTTAAAAGCCAGTTTTCAGGGGAGTGTTAAGACTTAATCTTCCTTTGCTAGCCTGTTTGGAGGTGTGGAGGTCACTTTGTTAGTGTACGTGGGCGCCTGAACACTGCAGGGGAGCTAAGAGCAGCACTGCTTCCTGACCTTGCTGACAGGCATGTGGAATTTTTTGTAGGCATAAAACTGAATGGGGCAGCTGACACTGAGCATTCTCTAAGGTGCCTGATGACCATGCCTTGCTCACATGCTTCTGGCAATGGTAATCAGTGATGCTAAGGGCAGCAAAAAAACCTTCCCTCTAAGGTTGGATGGGTGTTGGTGTTCTGTCTCTTTATAGGCAGAGAGGTTCAGCTGCTGGGGACACCTGCACATGTCTGCCACACGGGATCAGAGACAGGAGAGCTGCCTGGTGAGGGTGATCCATACCTCCATATTGTTTTCCATGAGTGCCCCAGACTTCGACTTTTGCAGGAGTGAGGCGTACATGTAGCATCAGAATATTTGGATGAAACTGAGGCAGATGGCCTAATGATCCCTCCCACCTTCTCTAAGGTTCTATAATACTGCATCTTTGAGACAGCATAGTCTACTTGTGCAAACCAAAAAGAAAATCCCACCGCTGCCAACCCTCCATATCACACCTCCTAAAGACCTTGTGCAGCAACTGTCTTAAAATACCTTTTTAAAAATATGTTCAGCTGCTGTTTTTAAATGAAGTCTCTGACCTTGATCACTTGAGAGTACATGGCTAAATTAAAAATGAACTGTGTAAAACTTGTTTAAAATATTACCTTGCATTTCAGAATATGGCTTATATGAAAACTGCAAATATATTCAAAATTGAATTGTATATTAATATATCAATATCAAACCTGTATATTAATGTAATTAAAACCACCCTTTCCCTGCTTTGGCAATTATTTAACAGTTGACAAGTTCAAAGGCAAAAGAAAGCAAAAAAAATTCAGGCAAACACGGTTTTGTCCTTTACTTTGGTAATGTAGTTATCAGTGTTAGTAAACTGTTCCTATTGTATGCCTTTATTGTCTTAGTCAAACAAAGTATGATGGAGGTATCATGTCAGATTTGGGTAAATTTGCTTGGGTAAATTTGCTTTGGGTAAATGTTATTACATGTATTCCTTGAAAATCTGTGAAATAACAATAATTAATAATGATAAAAAATGATAAAAATAATAATGCTTGCCACAAATAGATGTTCTTTCATGTTTATCCAAAATCTGTGTGTAAATTCAGAAATAGTGCAAGCTGAAGCATATTTTATAAATGTCCATGAGTATAAACAGACATTTATATATGTGCATGTGTGTGTATATATATGTGTGTGTTTATTTTTAATGATACATCTATTGAAAGATTTCACGTGACTTTGCTTGAGAAGCCTCAGCAGCACAGAATAGTTTTTGTAAGGTTATAAGAGACTCATAGGCAAAAACTTGCAAAATCCTTTAATCTAAAATTATGACAGAATCCTCACAGATGCACAGAATGGTTTGGGTTGGGAGAGACCTTAAAGATCATCTCGTTTCTGCTATGGGCAGGGACACCTCATCTGGTTGCTCAGAGTCCATATAAGGTTGGAGATTTTACTCTTCAATGCATCTCACCTCAACATGGAATTGAGAAAAATTTTCAGTTTTGCAAGGAGTGTTCTCTCTCTGTTCTGTTACCCTTTCATGCATGCACACATATGGATGGATATACCTTCTCATAGGAAGTGACTCCAGATTGCTAGATAGCTGTACTCCAGTGTTAAAAAGAGCACCCCCTGGTCCCTTTCATCTTGGAAATAATTTCATGTGAATGTCCTATGCAAATTGATCTATATAATAAACTGATGTAATATACACATGTGAAAATCTGGAAGAATGCTTCATAACAAAGCTGGATGAACATTACTCTAGACCAGATATTGCCTGTGAGTACTCCACTGTATTTTCAACCATCCTTTTTTGCTCAGCAGGAAATTATTCAGAGATATCTCAAAGGCAAAAGTGTGGTGAACTGTGGATCAGCAGAGATTCATATGGATCATATGAACCTCTATTGAGAGATTGTATGGCTATGCTTTCTTTTTCCCAATCAAAATTTTTTAATTAAAAATTGCATTTGTTGGTACTGCTCTCTTAAGATGATTGCTTTTGCTTCTATTCCTTTGACTGAATATTTGAGGGAAGCAAGCACAAGTAGATACTCCTGATCTCATTATGCATTTAACAGCATCCTGGTTTGTGCAGTGGCCAGGAGGGGCTATGGCTGGGACCCGGAGGTTGTTTTATACCACCTCAGGTAATTTTCCAGGGATGGGGGAAGGGGTTCCTTCTGGGTTGGTGTTGCATAGTGGAGGGAGAGGCTGGGTATTGTCAGGGTGAGAACTCATGTGCAAATCTTCTGTTTCTTCACACCTTTGTTATTAATATTATTGCTGTTATTGTTCATTTTCATATTTCATTGCTGTTTCCAGTAAATTGCTATTTTCTCAACCCATGACCTTTATCTTTTGTGGCTCCAATTCTCCTCTCCCTCCTGCTGCAGGGGAAGGGGAAGAGGCAGGAAGAGTGAGTGAGTGAGTGAGTGAGTGAGTGAGTGAGTGAGTGAGTGAGTGAGTGAGTGAGTGAGTGAGTGAAGGGCATGTAGTTTGGAGAGTCTCAGTGGGAGCACTCAGTTGGGGAGTACCATTTCTAAACCATGACACAGAGCAACCAGGGTAGTTTCCCCTGCCAGCTGGATGCAAGTGAGACTCTTGTGCATTTCTGTTGTTGTGTTGGTTAATGGAACCTTCCTCTTTAGCTACAACACTTGGATTTTTTTTTTCTCAAGCTTCTCCAAAGTACAGGTGCTACTAGGGCTTTTTACACTCATAGCCCCAAACCCCCTAAGAACACTGGAAGCACTGCAGAGGAATAATTGGTATGCCCGGGTTAGTTGCATTTCTTGTAGCTGGGACCTGAAAATATGCAAAATGTTATGTGGGGGACTTTATACTGGGGTCTTAATAGATAAAAGAAATTAGGCTGTAGAGTTTGGAGACAGGGAGGTTGCTGGGAAAGAGGCACACAGTAAATGCATTATGCACACAAATGGTTACATGTGCTTATAACCTAAACTGAATTGCTGGGATTTTTTACACTATAGCAAGTTGTGTATCATATCTTTCTCTATGCTTTCTGTGGGTCCTCAATTTTTTTTCCCTTCACCTGCAGTGTGACAGTCCATTTTTCTATGCTTATGGTTGCCACCTCATGCAAGAAGAAAATACATAATTTCCTGGGTAATCTTGTATGGAGGACCAGGCATAAGCAGATAATATGTTTATTGTCAAGCATTCTGACTGTTGTGAGAGGAAAGTTGTTAATGGAACAGAGGGTCCTGTGGAGATGGAGCAGCACTGTTCTCAGCCAGCTTCCTTTTCTGCCTGGAGGCTTGTGCTCATCGTACCTGCACCAACTCCCCCTCATTCTGACTGACTTCTTGGAGGCTTTAAAGGGCTGTCTGTGCATGCACAAATAATGTAACGGGAATGGTGTGAAAAACCTATTTTACATAAGAGATTTGAACCAGATAAACTAGAAAAGTCCCTTTCTCTCTCTCTTTCTAATCCCAGATTTGAGCTATCCGTGGTGGCAGGACTAACATGGCAGGACTGGTGATTTTTTCCTTTTCTTTCTCCCTCTTCTCTCTTTATTTCCATCCTCCCTTGCTTTGTCTTGGCAAAGTGCAGCTATCATATTCTTATCCTGTACTCTTATCCTGTATCCTGTACTGAAGTTTGCTGTAAGGATTAGGAGTTTGTCAAAGGTAGTTGTAAAAGTTGAGAGCTCGCTAGCCAACACTTCTCTGATTATATAGTGGCCTGGTTTCTGGAATTATAGTGACTATATAATAAAAAATAAGAGATTCCTGACATGTGGACTGGTGTCTTTGTTCAGCCAAATGAGAATTTATAATGAACAGCATGCCCCCTCCTGAGTGGGCTGTGACATCCTGCCCATGCAGTTTTGACCACCACGCAGCACAGTCCAGGTACAGATGGAAAACCACCTGTAAACTAAATGATTGACATCTATCCAGTGACATTTCCCACAACAGAGGTTGTCAGTTGGAGATGTGCTATGCAACTGTACTTCATCCTTGGAAAGGTTTGGGTAGAGTCCTGAAAGCATCCACAGCTGTGGGGTGGAAGTGAGTGAATACTGGGCTTCTCCTCAGCACCACTGTTCTACAGGGCTTTCTTGGGCTGTGTTTGCACCCTGTGTGGTTTGACCCTGCCAGCTGGAGCTGCACTGCTGGTTTTAGCCATAGGCATCCAAGCTCTGCTCCTTTCATAGCCTGCACAGAAGAGTCCTGCTTATGGTGCACCCAGAAAGCTCGAGGATCAGATAAGCAGCTCTCTCATTCCTTGCTTGTAAATCATCTGGAAAAAATAGTGTTTACCTCTGGGTTAAAGAACTGATCTTATAATGGTCTGCAGATGGGACTGATTGCAAAAATAAGCTGGATGTATAAAACCAAAGATGCCCCTTTGACTTTTTGAAGCAACAGAGGGGCTGTCACCTAGAAACCGTCAGGGATGTGTACCGTTCTCTCCTTTTCTGAAACAATGGACAGGTATATTCTCCTATTGGCTTTTCTGTGAGATGACTTTCTGTGTATTGGTTTTGTGACCTTTCAACTGCTGTCTCTCAAGTCTTCTGCACTGACAACATTATGAGGATCAGTTGTATGGTCAGAGCTTGGAAAATGTTTACATTTTTGGTTCTTTCTGAGTCAGATGGGTTCACAAAATCCTTGGGGCTGAATGATGATATCATTTCTCACCTCTGTACTTCACAGGTCAAATTACTGCAGCTGCTCAGAGAATTGGAAGAATTCAGGCCAGAGAATTAGCCTTTAGCATCTGTTTCTGCTCTTAGTGAAGTTGAGGGGAAATTCCATCAGGATCAGAGTGGCTACTAGTTAGTGCACATTTGCTCATGCTGAAACCTGTGGCTGTATGCCACTATGTTGAATTCTGCACCTAAGAAATAGATATCTTTGCAAAAACAAGGGGCTTGCTTTGCTCACATTTATTCCTTTATCTCTGACTGATTGTTTCTGTCTGTCAGCAACAACAAAGCCTCATTGTTTTTGTTCTCCAACTGGGTCGCATTAAATGGATCCTGTTTTCAGAAACTGCTGAGACTAGAAGCCCTTGAGATACCTGCTCTTTAGAGTGTTTCACCCTGGATAACCCAAAGTGGTGTCAGTTGCACCTTCCCTTCTTAATAATACCTGCTTTCAGTGCAGTTTTCTGCAACTTAATGATTTAAAGCCCACCTAGTTTGTGATTGCTGGGGAGAAGAGACAGTAGATTCCCCTTCAGATACTCACCTTGGCATTTTGTAGAAAACACTGCTGCTTTTTAGCCAAGTGATCTCTCACTTTTGTTCATTCTCATCCTGCTGACCATTCATTCTCCATTCACCAGGCTCACAAACAATCTCATTTTTCACACCTACTTCTCCATTTGTTGACAATTTGGGCTCCTGCCCATTGCTCTCCCTCAGCATCAAGCTCATTCACATTCCATATTCAAAACCCACAACATGATTCATTGAACACCAAAGTGCTTTTGCTTTGCACTGTTTGTCTGAGACTGACCTGAAGGATGACATTATAAATGAGCTCTTACATCTGAATTGCTTTGTCCTGATTAGCAAAGTCAGTAGAAAATGGCAAGGAGCTTTTGGTCTTGAGAGAGATCAGCTGCTTCTCCGAAGTTTCTCCACTCATTGATCTTACATCTTTGCTACCCTCTGTTGCATGGAGTGTGCCAGTTTCAGTTTTTAGGCTCCCGAGGGAGATTTTTGAAAAGGACGGTTTGCTACAGATGACTTTCACAAAAAAAACCCCAACCCAAACAAAATCCCCCAACCAAATCCTAAACCAACAGAATGGAAGTGGCATTCAGTTTGAAAAGAGGGGAAATGAGCTGGACATTGGAAATGTTGTAAACCATGCAAATGCTGCAACTTTAATTTTGCTGATTTGAGAGGTTTCAGACTGTGCATTTAGAAGTCATTAAAATTAATGGGAATATTCACTCCTCAATAGAAGAACTCAACGTAGAAATGTCACAGTATTTTCTAAATTCTTTGTTGGTCATTCAGACCAACATTCCAAATCCAGATATGTGACTAATTTTGGTGCATGTCACTAAAAGGGAAGAACCAAAGATCAGTCTTATTTTTGTCATCCCCAGATTATTGTGAAAATATTTCATCGGTGAGCCATCTGTTTTGCCATATTTACTCAGCTTTCTCTTAATGTCAATTGTATTCTGTATCCATGCCATAGAAATCTCAGTTATGACCATTGACTACTGCTGATGTCAACATCAAGATTTATGGAGCTGCAAAATACTACTCTGAGGGCTCAGGCTTTATTTTGAGATATAATGAGTCTCAGTCGACATCATAATAGAAATTATTAATTGCTTTATTACACAGAGTAATTATTGTCGCCATGCAGAACATCTCAGCTTGTGACATAAAAGTGGTACTTTTTCAGACTAATATTAAGGAAAATGAGTTTAAATTTGAGATCTAGAAGAGAACCGTCGTTAAAAATGATCAGAGTAGGTCGTGAGCTCTTCTAGCACCTGCTATTTTTCACTGATATGAATGAAACTCTGGAGTAGTACAACTGGCTGATGAAGAACAAAGTTTTTTCTGTTATAGAAAGAATGAAAGATAGAAGTGGAAGTGGCAAACAAACATAAATGTAGGTGAAATAAATGTCAAACTTGCAGTGTCTTAACTGTTGGAAGCTGAGACTCTTTTGGTTTTAACAAGTTATTGTTAAAGTTATAAACAGGGTTTGGTGGAGTGGAGTAATGGTCTCAAGGAACCACTGGAATGTAAAAATTAGAATCTCTCTCAAAGGAGGTGAAGAAGGAGAGAGAAGGATGATATACAGGAAACAGGACTTTGTTGTACTTCAGGAAGGGTGAAATACAGGTGAAACATAGGTAATACTTGTGGCTGATTTACTGACTAGCTAATAGTTTGTGACTATGAGTTGCTATTATTAATTCAACTGTAAGTAAGCTATTAATTAATAATATGTGACCCATGTGTGGCCACAGTGAGATTGTTACAGAGTCTTCCAGTGCCTGCTGTTTCAAAAGGATATTTTGAATCGTAAATGATGTGAGAGTTTATGTTTTTTGAGGGCTTAGGGATCTGACATTGAAACAAGACTTAAGTATCTCAGTTTATTTTATCAGCAATGAGAATCAAGAGGTGACAGGTTTACAGTGGGGAAGTTCTTTCAAGGAGAGAGAGTAATGAGGTCTAGACAAGCATGTGACATGATATTATAGCTGGAAGCTAAAATTGCAGCAGTGAAGACAGCAAATAAAGCACAGATTTTGAACTAGGAGCTCTGGTAACAACATAACAAAACCCCCACAAATTTCTTCCCCATCCTTTTGATGTTCATATCACTTCTTTGGAATGTGTCCTTCAAGTACAAGATACTGGTTCCAGTACAAGACTAGGTAGATGAGCATTAGTCACTTTGGAAATACAGAGAGCATACTGGATCAATTAATTACTGTTTTTTGTGGCCTAGAGCTCTGTGGATCTACTATGCCCATTCCTTTCAATCACAAAGTATTCAGAGACCAGGATCATTCTGCATTATTTGTTCAGATGTAGTATCTTTCCTCTGTGTCATGAATATAGGATATAAAAGTGATAGATACTCTCCTTGTTCCTTTAGCATTCAGATCTGTCTCCCATCAGCTCAGAGTTTAGGACTGAGATTGCAGATGCTGCTTTGTCATGCCTTCTATGGCTTTCATAATCATCTTATCATTTAAATGTAGGATTTCAGTTTCAGATGTGGATGTTATCACCGGATCTGGACATAATACCCTCATTGTTGCCATACAGATGTAGGCAGCATGTAAAACAGTGCTTAGCCAAGTGTGGTCTTTTTCATGGCTCATACAGTTGCTGTCACCTAAATTCTAAGCTCCCAGACCTTGGGCATTAACCTTGAGGTACCATTGTCCTGTGGTTAATGAATATAACATGATAATTTCTGGAACAGAATGACCAGTCACATTCAGTACAATACAAACTCATTTCAATATTACAATTTTTCTTAGAGGGGAGGAAAAAACCCCCTCTTTTCAGAACAATATTTCCTGGCTTCTATTATTTACTTGTTTATGAGGAATGATACAGTAAAGACTGAGAAAAAGCATTTGAAATTCTATATATGAGGTGAAAAGATGCAAACAGTCACTAGAAGTGTAAGGGGAACAGAAAGTGGGTGCTACATTCAGCTGTTCTTTGATTCTGGAAGTTTGAATAGAGATTGTGAAGCTTTCCTCCTGTATGGGTGTGAGATAGAGTTGCTCTTTGCCTGGTTCACAGAAAGATAATTATAGGGACAATAGTGTCCTGATCTCAGGCTTGGCCATTTATCACTTGTTCTACCCCAAAGTGAAATCCAGTAACTTAGTCCTCGCAGAGGAATTAGCATACCAGGGTTTTCTCATCAGGATGCTCTAGGAAAATTGCTGGCCAGAGGGATATAGAGCAAGCAGGTATTTTTTCAGCAGGAGGTTAAGTGGGAAGAGGATACAAGCATAAGATGTGAGGAATGAAGTCAGAATGAAGGACGGCTGATCTGAGGGGGCAGGACACTTCATATAACTGCTTTTTCCTGTCTGCTGGGCTGAACCTTGTGCTGGTCCTGAAACAAAGTGAAAGAGCTGCCAAATCAATTCAAGTGGAGCCTGTGTAAAGAAGGCAGGTAGCTTTGGCTGTGCAGTGCTGCTCTTGCAATAATCCTGCACACCAGGAGATGCAGGCAAACATGAGCAGCCTGGGTGGAAGCCTTGAGCTGGGAGGAGTGGGCAGAGACCTCTGAGCTGTGTGGGTGGGTGCAGAGCAGTGAGCTGATGAAGCCCACTGTGAGGATATACAAGCACACCCAGTTCAGTCCTGGGCTGTTTTGTCTTCTTGGTTTCACAGCTGGATAGCAGCTCTTTTAAAACTGTGTACGTGGGATATGTGTGTTTTATCAATTCCTGTGTGCCCCTTTCCCAGACTTGGCATCTGTGAATTTATGGCACTGTACTGCTTGAACTGTGCCACTTCTGTCTCCCTCCCTTGAGCTGGGAGGCTACAGCAACTGGTGTAATAGTTAACCTGAGAGATTTCTGAGGTATTGGGGAGGAGAGGATCTATGTGTGTGTCTTGATATGGAGCCAATTTAAGCCCCAAGGAAAATTTCCATTGATTATAACACAGTTTAAATCTGCTCTGTAATGCCTAATAAACAACAAATCATGTTGTATCTTTTAAAGTCATGACTTTTATATAAAATCCAAAGAATTATTCTTATTTGTTATCCCTTTCACTTAAACCTTTTGGGGATAGAAACACATTCAGTTTAAAGAAAACACTGCAATCAATGGCTTTGGAAAATCACTAAAACGAAAGGGTTTGTGTATGGCATTGACTCAGTTTTTATTCTGCTAAGTACTTACTGTGGAACAGTAAGGAGAGATTTACTGAAAAGTTGTGGAGAAAACCAGAGCACAGTAGTCTTGATACTTCATAGCCAAGTGAGGAAGGTTTTAAAAATAATAAAATGATGTCAGAAATTTTCATAGCTTTTAGGGTTTTCCCTACCAGAACTTAATTTCCATTTGAACACAATTATCTGGAGTAGGCCACTCTGAGGAGCAGAGGAGGGAAATCCTTTAATGTTTTCAAAATTGGTGATGGAAAGAAAGTAGCTGCATTTTAGCTAAGACTAGAGCATTTTTTTCTTCATGCCCAGATTTTGCCTTCTCCACTAAGACTGCAACATACTTGAGGCCAGTATTCTGCAGTCTCATTCCTCATTGTCATCTTAACTATCTAAAACTGCCTCTAACACTTGAATGAAAAAACACAGGAACAAATTGCATAGTTTCTCATATTGCCCAATATATTCTGTATTCAGTATATGCTATTAGCTGAAATACCATTAATCATAGGAATGTTTGTTGTGTTACAGTTATTCCTCAGGCCAATTACAGAAGTAAAATATCCTCTGTATTTCAGATCATCTTACAATATGAAGGGCTTGGCTGTGCCTCCTCAGCTTTGCAGGACAGTTTGGCAGTAAATGACTGTGATTAATTTGTTTTTCAACCAGTGTGGTTTAAAATGCACAGACATCAGAAATACTGATATTACTGCAGATTAACCTCCCTGTATGGACCTCATGGCACAATACCTTAACAACTAATTTTTTTTTTTTCACCCGAGTGATCTGTTTTGTCCTGCAGTCCCAGACTTGAAAGTTTTAGGCTTTTGCTCAGAGGAGCTGGGATACTGCATGGAAGCCAGACCAGAAAGTCCTGTGTAAGTACACTGCCTTTTACCTCCCTGTCGGCTTAATGTGGATTTGTATTTTGATTATTTGCTGCTCAGCTTCCTTCAATACAGAGTTTAAAGCAAGGTTTGGATACATATCTATCTCTGGGGGCATCAGAAATTTATTTTTCTGCAGAATGATCCCTCTCACTGAATTGTTTTCTGAATTGAACATACATCTGAAATTTATTTTTCTATGTAATGATCCCTGTCACTGAATTGTTTTCTGAATAGAGCATGAAGAAGGTACATCTCAGTTCAGTAGCAGCCCGCACTGGCTTTGTACCCGCTCAGTCAGGTGGTGCAGGCAGTGGAGCAAGAAGCATTTTCTATGATGTGAAACCTCTCTCTGGGATAAGGAAGACCTAGATTTTTCTAGGAAGCTAGCACTTGTAAGTAATATTTTCTAGTTCCTAATAACAGTTTCACAATTATACACATCCAAACATAGCCTGTAAACTCTTTGTGCAAGCTTGTATGATTGGAAAAGGGTCAGGTAGATCAGTACCCTTGGCTCTCTCTGGGTGACTGCCTCCCAACTCTGTGGATGAAGGCAAAAGCATTTGTGCTCACATGCTCTGTCTAGATTTGGTGGATATGTCCTTTGGCCACCCAATAGTTTTCCAAGAGGGCACATCGCAGCTGCTTCTGAAGGGATTAAGCTCATGCTGGTTTGGGGTGTTGACAGGTGGCCCTGGTGTGCAAATCATCTCCCCTCAGGCAAATCCGTTCTCCTCAGCAGAAGCTATTTTATACTTTTGAGTGATTACATTTCAAGGGTCGATGAAAGCAGCGACCCCATGCTGTTAGTGATGTGTGAACACTCCTTATGAATTACCTTTCAAAACAAGGTTTGAAAGGGGTACTTAAGCAAAGCAGTCTTGCAGTTAAAAGGGAGGGGTTTTTAAAGTGCACTGTGACTGGGAAGACTCCCCTTCTCAGACTCCTGTCAGTGTGCAGATGTGTCTCCAAAATGGGTTTGCTCATTCCTTGCTCAGAAATCCTGTCATGTTCATACTTCAGAAGCATACTGGCTCACTGAATACCAGGTTTTTACTGCCTGAGGAGAGGGCAATATTTCTCCCTTACAATACAATCTTGAAGCCTTATGGCAAAGCTTTTCTTTGACATAGGCAAAATATTTTATTTTGCCTGACTAAGGGACCAGGACCTTAATATATGCAATCTTTTAAACTAGCTCAGTTTTTAATGCTCACAGGACTGAAGTGCCTTATGAATTACAGACTGACATCTCCTTTATCAAATGAAATTACTATGTTGGACTCATTCATGGAATATTTCCAAGCACAAAACTCACTCTGCTTTCTATTTCTGTTAAGGACTGATCCACAGTAACCTGTTTTATGCTCACTGGTAGCCATTTAACTCTTTTATTATAAAAACTTTGCATGATGCTATGTGTGGTTGAGTAGAAACAATCTCTCCTGAGCTACAGTGACAGCTTTAAGATAAATAATGGTATTTTTAAAATAATTTGAATTTTGTTTATAGCTTCATCTACCACTTTAGTAGTAATGCACGGTGCTTTAAGATACATGAAATCATCGTTAGGTTCCTGAAGCGGTGAATTTAGAGAGTACCTTGAAAACTCATTTGACAGATTTACTAGTAGCAAGAAAGTAAAGCAGATATAAACTATCATAAGTAAATCCACCTTTTAATTAAGAAGGCTCATATTTCAAACCCTTCTGAAAAATTACTCTGAGTACTGTCAGCCTGAAATTCAGCTGATTTAAGTGAACACCCTCCTACTGATGCACAAGAGGATGTGGGGTTTTACACCTAGCCTATTCCCACATATCCTCTGCACAGTCTTTATTCAGAACACGCATATGTGATCCCGTTCATTTTTGATAATTTATGTATAGTTCTTACAGCCCCACATCAGAAATGACAATAGTTGAAAGTACTGCTCATCAGCAACAGTTGGAGTTTAATATGTTAACCCCATTCCAGCTTACCTTGGTCACTGAACCCTGAATCCATTTCCAATGGCAAAATAAATATATGAGCTTGCAAAACACCTGAAATTCTGTTCTTAGATGCACACAGTTCTCACCTGACATTGACCTGGCACTGGTATATCCATTAGATTTCACTGCATTTTAATTTCCAGAATTTTATTCATAACGTAGCTAATCTCAATACCAAATTGAAGACTAATTTCCTTGCTTTTTGTGTTTGGACAGTGATAGAAGTGCAACCATCTTGGCACTGGTGGTGAAAATTTATCATTGTGATTCCTCTTTAAGGTCACTTCCTGTAACTCCTGCGGCTCACCAGCAAAGGCTCCCAAGGTTTCAAACAGTCAGTAGTGTAAGAGATTTACTGCACAGGTACCATCGAGGAAGAACCCTGCTGTGCTTCAGTCTCATCTCATATATTTTTTTCCAGACCAGTACTTCAGGTCTAGTATTTTCCACATTTGGGTTCAGACCATTTACTATTTTGAGAAGCGCTTGTTTGAATTCCAGGGACTCCCACCTAAACAAAGAAAATAACTTCACTTCAATGTCTTTCCATACCTTCACCTCAGATTTTTGTTGTTGTTTTTGTTGCAGACAGAGATACAATTCAAGATTATGACGGCAATTGTTTTTCTTCATGGTTGAGGTGTTTTATGGCAGTAAGAGCCAGAAACAGAAAAAACTCACGGACTCGGCGCAGTCTCCTGCCATTCCAGCACCTCCAGCCAAGAGTTGCAATCAGAAAATTGTCAATTTCCAGTGTTCCATTGCGAGGTGGGTTCTGAAGTAAATTGGTTCTGCAGGTAGGCACTGATGATGGAAGATTGTCTTAATCCAGCAGTTCCAGTTCAATTACTGTGTGAATTACTGAGATACTTCCATATGGCTATGAAAATTGTCTCAAACAAGAAAATGAAGGATAGGATTATTCACAAATGCCGCATGGCTATATTTTGCCTTATGAATGCTGGACTACACTGTAATGAGAAGTTTTTTTTTAAAGCAAGGAATGTTGCTTCTGCAAACACAGGTGCTTATATATTAATCAGAGCTGTACCCCAATCCTGCTGAAATACTTAACAATTTTCTGGCTGTCACTCACTGTAATTCTGATGGTGGTAATGAAAGGCTGGTGTCAGGCCTGCTTGTGGGTGCCCTGCAAGACTGCAGCAGGTGTCACTGCTGTGTTAAAAAGTACCAATTTATTCCCATCCATGTGCAAATGCAAGGAGCAAAGTACAAAGAGCCAGGGTGACCCATCCTTTGCAGGCAAGGTGTGTGACCCCCTCTCTCCCTCTGCTCAAGGCATTCTCTACAAATAGTGATGTGTGGTCTAAAGCTGCCTTCCAAGCCCACTCCAGCCTAAGAATATTTAATGGCTGAACTCTGGGATTTTCCCTTTAAAGGAAAAAGAGGGGACACGGGCTATTGGTGTGGGGTCTGGATAGGAAGTTTGTTTTCTGTAATTAGATGACATTTCGTTGTAACTACTTCTGCAGCCCATCTAGAATTACTGCAAAGTAAGTGAACTAACGTTATCTAGACATCACTTTATAGGCTTGCCAGGGATGAAAAACAAGCATAAAAATGACATTTATTTCTAATTCTATTTGTATTATTAGACCTTGAGCACAGAGAGAGGAAGTAAGAATGCCGTTTAGGTGTACCACCCTAACCAAAGGAATACATGTATGCATAAACAATAAAAATTCCTCAAGTGGCAAGCCTTTAACTTTTCACGGGGTGGGTACCAACTTCCTGTGTTTTTTTTCTTTTCTGCACTGAAAAAGTCTTCCTTTTACAATGCCATACCCCCTTTAATATTTTTATTACATTTCAGACTGTGCTAATTAAAAACAAAAAAGAAAAAAAAAGTATGTATAATTCAATTTGGTATGGTTTAAAAATTAAACCCCACATACTAAAGGATAAATGGTTCCTTTTTTTCCCAGGTCTTAATCTCCCAGGCAAATTTTCTTTAAAAAACACTTTGCTTTTGAAACCAAGACTTATAGTATACAAAAGTACAAATGTATTCAAAGCTTTTTCTATAGTGTCTGTAGCATTATTTCTGCCTTAGAGGGGCTCAAATACTTGTATGCAATAGTATATGAGTGATTCTTTTCTGCAGCAACCTCTCTTTTGAAAGCCTATTCCATTTATTATTATGAACTGGAAGGTATATTTGAAAAGTAATGATGATATGTTGACTAGAAAATTTGGTGTGCCAGCCATGGGAGCCTGTCCTTCAGGAGAAGGAGCTAGTTTGTCAGGTGGCTTAAGTGTGGCTGACATGAAGCACCTTTGTTTGTCAGCTCTTCCAGTGCTGGTGCAGCATCCGGAAACCCTAAGTGAAGTGGGATCACCAGCCATGATGACACTAGTCAGTGAATTTTACCTTCTTGTCTACTGGCCTGGGCTGGAGTTTGAACAAACAATTGCACTTCCTTTGGGCTTCCTTCCAGGAGAAATGCAGGCACAGGGAAGTTACTCTGTGCCCTGTTCTCTCCTGGATATGAAGGCGAAGTGCTGCTGGAGCAAGGTCATATGTGCCCCAGCTGAGATGTGGCCCTGATACAATGTGCAAGGCAGATGCAGCCTGTTGTCTGTTACAGACTGCCAAGGGCTGCATCACAAGGGTGTTTGAGGCTGGAAGGCACCTCTGGAGGTCATCCTGAACAGCCTCCTCTGCTCTAGCACGGCTACCTACAGCCAGTAACTCAGCACCATGTCCAGATGGCTTTTGAATATCTCCAAGGACTGAGACTCTACAACCACTCTGGATAACTTGTCTCAGTGCTTGGTCACCCTCAGAGTGAAAAAGTGTTTCCTGATGTTCTGAGAGAACTTCCTGTATCTCAGTTTGTACCCATTGAGTCTGATCTGTCACAGGTCACTGTAGTCCTGAGTTTCATGCCTGGATGCTTTGGTTTTGGAAGGGTTCTTTCCCAGTTGTTCTTCTGGTAAACAGAAGAACAATGTTTTGTAAATATAAGGATGTTTACATTCTTTCTAAAAAGGAGGGACCTTCTTCTAATGTCCCTCTGGGATGACCAATTGATTGAAAAGTTTCCCTTTGTGTTACCAATCAAACTGGCCTCTGACATTCTGTGTAAAGAGGTGCTCATCCCATAATAAAGGGAGATCCCACTGACCACTTTCAAAAGGAGCCTGCGTCTCTTCTGTTCGTGTCCGTTGCGACAGGTCACCACTGAGAAGTCCCTGGCTCCATCCTCTTTCCATCCTCCCCTCAGGTATTTATACATAACATGATACTCTCCCTAAGCCTGCACTTCTCCAAGCTGAACAGCCCCATTTCTTCGACTTGCCTTGCAGGGGAGGAACTCCAGTCCCTTCAACACCTCAGTGGCCTCTCACTGGACTCATATTTTGGATTGGGAAGCCCCAAACTGGTTACAGTCAGTCCTGTCTTAATGCTATCACCCTTAGAGCACCTTGGGCCAAAACTCAGAGTGATTCAGACAACCAGCCCTCTGAGGCTCCTTAACCCTGGTGCTGGGGAGTTACCAGAGAGGAGCTCTGGGGGCTGAGTCCCTCCTGTAGCTATGGGGAGAGGAGGTTAGAGAGCATTTTGTGGTGCTCATGCTGATGGCTGTGTGGGGCAGGATGGCCAAGGAAGAATGCTCTGCCTGCCCTATCCAGCTGATGTGAAGGCTGGCTCTTGGGCAATCCATGACTGTCTAGCACTGGGTAGCCCCAGGCAGTGCTGGGATTGCTGCTGCTATCCTTTTTGAGCAAGGGGATGTCCCACGGTGGTATCATCGTTATGTTCACTCTTTCCTTTTTCCCTCACTTCTTCTAGCCTCTAAAAGTATCTACAGCATGACCTTCCATGCAGCCCCATTTCTCCATTGTTCCTCCTCTTCTGCCCAACCTTCCAAGATGTTTTTTGCAACTTCATTTTCCCCGAAAAGCAATTGCCACCACCCTCTCCCTGTCCCACCTTTCCTTCCCTCTCTTCTGGGCACTCTGTATTTTTTTCCCAGGATGGAAAAGACGTTATGTATAATTAAGTTAGCACATGGATTCTACATTTATATATATTTATGAAATAACAAATAACATTTGAAACAACAAATAAAATTAATGCATACAAATAAAATTAGTTCATTGGGCTGCAGATAAAGCTGAATTGCTTACTAAAAGATGTTTGCCCATTTTTTTCTCTCTCTTAATATAGCTCTATAAAGATAAAAGAAATACACATTTCTAGGGGAAAATACCCTTCCAATAACAAACAAACCAGCATATTTTATCTTAATGCACTAACCCAACACTATTATGTTGAGGAACAGAAATAACCTTGGATACACACTCAAGTTTAATAATTAACAGCTAGCTTTGAAATTACAAATATGCTGATATTAAAATGTCTTTTACAAAGTAAGTTTGCTTCAAAACCTTATTAGTTACATATTCCCTTAAAAGTTTATATAAAGATAGAGAACTTATTAGTTGTAGAAAATATGCCTTCCCCAGTCAAAGACAGAGGGAGTGTTTTAAATAAAACTTTTTTATTTTCAACTGAAACTCAATATTGATTTCTTTTTCCGTACTGCAGTTTGGAAAACAAAGGACAGTTTTTCTGGTAACCTGATTCCTCTTCCCTCTCCTCACACACCCAACTCTTCAGATCTCCTTCAGGTGAGAGGTGCTGCTGCTGAGGTTTCTTCTATGAGTTGCACCAAGCAGCTGATGCTCATGGTGAGTAAATGAGGGGCAGAGGTAGGGAAGAGAGGTGAAGAGCCTTAGGGGATGGGGAGCAAAGCACATCTTGATTTCCTGAAGTTGACTGGTAGGAATCATTATTTCCTCTAGGTGTTCATATGGATTTCTGTGTGGAAAAACATGGGAGTAACAGTGGTGCGTTACCTAAATCTGGGAACAGGAAAGTCAGAGGCAGTGTGTCTGGTTAAACACAGCTTTTTCTCTGGACCTCCTGGCTTCTTATGAATTGTATTACCTGGCTTTTTGGAACTGTAGGGGTGTGAAAACTTTCAGCTTTTCCACCCGCCACGGGTGTTCACAGTCCAACATGGTCAGTGCTTCCTCTGACCTTGATGAAAAGTGCAGCACTGGCTGCCCAGCATTGAGCTCAGAGAAAGCAGAGAAACCTTCAGGGCTTTCTAACTGAGATCAACTTGGAGGCACAGCCTTGGGATAGCATATGCAGGCTGTTGAAATGGGAAAAGAGTCTCAAAATCCAGGTTTTCATCCTCAGATCTGGAGGCATCCTGGCCTTGCACATCATTGGTAGGAAGAGTAAATAAGGACTGGAGTTACATACCTTTATTCCAAGCAGAGGGGTGTAATATGGAAAATCCTGGGACATTTTGTAGGAGAATTATAAACTCCTGACAACTTCATACTGAGAGGGAGCCTGGTCAGAAGACTTCCACACTGCAGAGCTAATAGTTTCATGCAGGAGAGACCTGGAGTCACAGATGAGCAAAGAGAAGAGATGTGAAGAGACAGAAAACCACCCCCCCCCACCCCAAGATAGGCCTTAAGAGGTGATTCCCTGGGATGGGGCAGTTTCTACTCTGCCCCATGTGCTGGATAATCTCTTCTGCAGAGACCCTTGCTTAGTCTAGGGCGAGTGTTAGGACAGCCATGGGGAGGAGAAAGAATTTGCTCTTCTATGTATGTGAGATTAGGGAGAGAAAGCAGTAACAAAAGCACTGAAAATGAGGGAGAGATGGTTTGTGTGCACTGTGTGCTCTGTCATTCCAGTGGCTACTCTGCTGCTTTTCAGAAGTGAAGCAGAGCTCAGGCCTTTAAGCAGGAGGAACACAAGACTGAGGCTGATAGCTTCACTTCTCAGACAGTATCATACCTTTGGATGCTGACAGGTTTTAGCATGAATTATTGTCATCCAAGTTCACTGCTTGGTTGAATTGCTTTGTCTGCCCCAAATGTTCCTCAGATGTACTTGTTCCACAAGGCTTGTCACCTAAGTACCACTGCAATAACGGAAATGTCTTGTCATATCCTCTTTGTTCATAGTCAAGACTTGGCACTGCTGTTACTCATCAATTTGGTGGCTTCAGAACAGCTGCTAAGTACACTTGGGAAGGACTTTTCTCAAGGTGCACCTGAGCCAAAAAATGTAACAGTAAGTCAGATATATCAATCTCAGTCACTCACATGTAGTGGGGATGTGGTTGCAATGCTCTTGCATTACATTTGTCAATATTTATCTACAAAAATAATCAAAACTAAACAGAAGAGTCACTTTTTGCTCAATTGTGTTGTTTTGCCTTTGGTCATTTCTATTTATGTGTGTATTGTGTGTTATCATACATCTGTTTAGTATCCTGTTAAGACATCTGTGTTATATTTTAAAAATAGTGTTCCCTTTTAACGGGAGCTACATCTTTTGGTGACGACAGGCCTGCTGTTCCAAGTCTCAAGTGTCCTCCTTGATGACAGTAGAAGGCAAATAACACCAGATCTTCCCAACTTGCTCTTTTCCCCTGGATGAACTATTCTTTTTGTGTTTGTTTAGTATGTAATATTAAAGTGGCATTTAGCCTGCAATCTCCTATTAAATCAAATGAGATAGGACTGCTGATTTTGTTTAAGTCTGGTGGTGAGAGATGCTTGCATGAAGATATTTCTTTGCAAAAGGGACCTGACTAAATAATTAATTAAACAATGATTAATTTTTTTTCAGGCAGCAAGAGAAAGAGCTCAATAGGATAAACACCCAGGGTGTTTCTCATTAATTTAGAAGTCACTTTCATGAGAACAATAAAGAAATCACTTGTGGGAAGATAATCCGAAGTTAGCTTAAGCCTTGATTCAGTGGTGATGGATTTGCTGTCTCCAGTGGTTCATATTATGCCTTTAGGTCAGCAGCATTGTTCTTTAAAGTTTGGTCTTCAAGTCTGGTTGCATAAGAATTTAACTTTCATTTAAAAATAAAAAGAAGAAGCTTTCTGCAGTCTAGAAAAGGAATTTAAAATGCCAACAGGGCCAACTGTGTTTAGTATGAATTTACTTTGTGTGAAGCGGGGGGTGAAGGGAAATCAGCAGTATTTATGTTGTGGATAAGCCATTGGCCACTGCTGTGGGGATCCACACAGGCACACAGATGTACATCAGAAATGGCAGCAGAAATGGCAGCAGAAATGTACCCAAAAGCACAATATTGAATCATGAGTGGGCTTGTGTGTGGGCATGGGTCACTCCATATTAAATTAGACCTTTGTTTAACCTGGTGATGTTATGACATTTGTTCAGTGTAATTAACCACAAATTATTGCCTCTGCTCTGTTTGCTGCTCTGTTTTGTTTGAGGTTGCAATGCAAATAGACTGTCTGGATACAGGGGGTGCAAACTCTGGTATTAGTTTTGTAGCCAAAAAAGGTGGGATTTTCCCCAGTGGATACCCAATGAGATCCCTAAGCTGTAAAACCCTAGATGAAGAAAGACCTCTGTAACTCTTATCCTGTGGCAAGAAAATGAGCTCAGCATTTTGTGCCTTACCTGTGGGGTAAACTTACAGAAGTTTGCCTAGGAGTGAAAACTACAGGAGCTATGTCTTCCCCAGCATTTTATTGAGAATAGCAGATATCAGCTTTTTATGTCTATCTTCTTTAGTAATGAAGACAAAAACAGCCCTGAAATACCATTTGAACACTCTTCGTATCATTTTCCCCTGTGGTGACCATATCCTTCCCTGAGCAATTTTGTGGCAAATCATGATTCCTCTGTCAATACCACCACTCCTTATCCTGAGATCATACCACAGAGTGTGAGAGAGAGAAACTCATACCTCTAAGGAAACCAGGATAGTTAATGTCTGTATAGAAAATTTCTGAAGACTTTGCATCACTGCTAAGCATGTGAAAGTAGGGAAGGGGAGTAAGCAATGGGAGGGAGTTTATAGCAAAAGTGGTGATCTGAAATATTTCCTTAATTAAACTAAATAAAGAATCATGAGGAACCATTGTCTGACAGGGAATATCTTTCCTCCCATGTGAGAAGGCTTTAAAATATAAACAAAATTAAGGTGTGTCCATGAACTGTCAATTATCATTACTTCAGTAATGATTATGCAGTTCTTGGGAGAAGGAATGGAAGGTGAGGCTTGGCAAGTCTCTAGGGTCCCATTTACACACCAGGGGGTTTCTACTCAAATACCCTGTTGCTCTCTGTTAGTTATATATGCTTGACTTCACACCTTAAAAATACCTTGGCCTCTATGATAAGAAATTTCATACATGCTCTGTCTTTCCAAGCAGAGCTTATATTCAAACATGCAAATTAAATCTCACATTCTTTCCCATAACAAGTTAGAGTTGTGCTCATCTGCATCTCGTGGTTTTTATCACATGGCTGTAAACAAAATAATGAGCAATGAAAAATATTTAGGCAGAGTTAAAAAAGGCTAAAAAGATTAGTCAATAGATATTTTGAAAACGAATATTTATAGTTATATTAATCTCTAGTCTGCAGATTGCATGCCATAGAATTCAGTGCAAAGAGCAAAAAGAAAAGAAACAAAAACATTTCTGGTGTGTTTGAATCAAGTTTATTTTGGTGATGACTTCTTGCTCAGCTGTGCACATCAAAACAAAGCGATTGTTATGCTCTCGGTGAGAATTTTATTTATGTGCCATGACACTACAAGTACTGAATCATGATGTTCTTCTAACTCTCCCCAAAACAATGGTCTGCCTAAAAGTATTTAAGAAAATACAGCTATTATTGTTTTCTTACATGGTTTCATATGCTGAATATGGGAAGTCTAAAAACACAGCCAGAGTCTTGCTGACACTGTTGTTTTCATACAAGTGAAATGTGCTGTAATTTGTTTTGAAAGGAGGATCTCTGTCCCATCAGGGAAATTCAGAGGTGTCTAAGGCATATCATTAAAACAAATAAGATTTCCATTCTTGTGGTCAGTTGGTGGGTTGAGAATGCTTTGGGCTTGCTTGGAAGTATATTCAAAGCCATGGTTTTCTCTCTGTTCTCACTGTAACACAGTTAGCAACGTGCTGTGTTTCCTGCAGGGCTTTCACTTAGTTCCGCCTCCACCAGAGCCAGCCCTGGATGCTTTCACTGTGGCTTTAGTGTGACCTTATAGCTTTCCTGACTCATCTGAATTTGTTTCATGTCCGGAGACCACTTTCATTGGCATCTTGCCTCCAGCCAAGTAACTCCTGTCAGAGTACTTTGGGGGTATGACACTTTTCTTCATGGTTCTCTTTCTATATATCTGTGTATTTAACCAGTTAAAGACTGTTCACACTCTTTTAAATCTAGATAAGAGCCTACCAAGTGGGCCTTTGAAGACTTTTCTTTCTGTTGAGCAGCTGTTCCTTCCTGACAACCCCTGCCACACAGAAGAAACTACAACTGCAGTGGGGTATATAATTTTGTAAGGAAGCTAAGAAAAGGGAAGAAAAACCTGTTTCATTCTTTCTTGTTGTGACTATCTAATAGGACCCAGCAATGACTGAAGTGATAGATATTTGCCAAGCAGAAATTGCTTCTGTTTAAAATCATCTGTTGTAACGTTAAAATAGGAGCAGCTTGACCAAACCTTTTCCTCTGAAGTATATGAAGAACTGAAGAGGAGGGGGAGGAAGTCTGCCCCAATTTCCATCCTTTGTGGAAAGTGCTAATCTACATCCCAGCCTCCTTCATAAGTGAGAGTGGTGCCTTTGAAGGCCAAGCCCAAAGAACAAGTGACTGGTCAAAAGAGATGGAGGGTGTCGTCCTTGCTTCTCTCCCATTTCGCATGTTGGAAACCCATACTTGCAGCTGCAGATGTGCTAAGCATCCTGCCCCAGTGGAGGGTGCTGTTGTCTACGTATTGTCCTTCTCCTTCAGACACAAGCCCTTCATCATTGCTGCATAGCTCTGTGTAGAGAGGAAGTGTAGGTAGACTTCTGTTTCATTTATTAGTAGTTTTCCTGATCCAACAAATACTGATTCCTGAATTTTCTTCACATTTCACTCCAGTACCTCATCCTAACTACAAATTGACCCCCCTCTCTTTGAAAAAATATGAGTCTTCTACTGAATTGGGCCCTGTCCTGCCACCCGCATGTGTTTCCTCCAGGTTCCACAGGCCCCAATAGTCCTGTGTTACCTCAAAAGTGCTGGTGCAACCATTCCCTAGCTGGTCTCTGTTGTGGTGGAGCAGGTACTACGGTACACCAAAGAGCCTGATTTATTTCACTCTAAAATTTCATTATAGCCTCCTGTTTCCCATCAATTTTAATGGCTAAGGGTGCTGTCTGGGAGCCTACATTGATGTTCCCCCACTCTCAGCAGGGCTGCCCATCTTGAGTAAAATTTCCCATGAGTGTCTGCAACTGACCATCACTGTACAGGGTAGAGCTTTGTAACTAATTAATGGGCCAGAGCAGATTGTTTTGGAGGAAACCTAAGCAGGTGTGCAGTGGTGAATAAGTGTGAAATAACACTACAGGTTGTGATCCAGTGGCTCAGTGTAAAAATCTCTTGTAAAGTGTTGTGAAGCAAGCCTGCTTTGTGAGAGTGACACATGTCCTCTCAAGTACTCTGATTGCTCATACAAAGACAAGGGTGCCACAGCAATATCTGACAGGATACGTGTAGGGAAAATATCAGATCCAGCTGATAAGATGTTAATATGCGATCTACATCCCAAAGAGCTAGAGAAAGTGGCAACAACTTTTATGGAGACTTTTGTGAAATCGGATATATAGATAGCTGTTGTTCTGGGTTTGAGATGCAACATACAACAGGTAAGGGTTGCAGCAGGTATAACCCACAGGTTTCACCTTTGAACACTAATAGTAATTGTGGAAGGGTAACAGATCACTCTTGTAAGTGTGAAAGCTAGAAGTGACGTTTTGCATTTCTTCGGCCTTCACTGATGAGAAGAGATTGGCCTCACCTCAGTAAACTCAGCAGTTTAGTGTTGCTTTGCCCTGGATAAAGCAATCTTGGTACATCAAACATTTATAGAGACATATATCTTCCATATCTTGTGGAACGTCTTTGGCCCCCATTTGAACACTGTGGCAAGCTACTTATCTTGGGGGACATTTAAAAAGCACCAGCAAAACAATCTAGTCTTTTATCTTTCTATGAGAAGAGGACAGCAACTTTTCTAAGCGTGCTGATCACAGTGGTTTGAGTTGCAGAGAATGGGCCCATGTTGTTCCCCACCTTTCCTGTACACGTGGATGTATTTTTGACACTTATCTATACAGCCCTCTGCTCTCTCTGGTAAGTTTTAACTGAAGAGAGAAACTGCTGAGTTACAGTTTCTGAGAAGAACCCCTGAGTTCCTGAATTCATTCACAATGGCGTGAGAAGGAGTGATTTAGCAGAAAACCATAGAGTCTTTCAGCAAAGTCTTTTCTTGACTATTTCTGGCAAGAAATAGAAGTTACAGGAGAAAATCCCTTGGCATAACAGTCAGGCCAGTACCATGAGTCTTCTGGAGCTTTACCTTCCCAGCAGCAGTTTTCTACTTCCTGACCATCCTGTTCAGCTCTTCTGAACAGGATACAAGCAGAAGGGAGAGCAGAGCTGGAGTTAACCCCTCGTTCACAGAAAAGCACGTAGTGGATCACAAGCTATTGTTGCCGTATCACATGTTTTTTGGTTGACTGCTCTGTGCATAACACAGTACTCAAATCCCATCCCAGTCCCTGTGGCTTAAACTGTGCAAGAAACTCCCTCCTGCCCCAGATCATCAAGTCCTACTTTTGAGGTGCAAACAGATCATACAGTTTCTTCCACAGATCAATCAATCTCCATTAAAAAGTAGTTAGAACTTCCTGGTCTCTTTTTCTGTCTTCCATTAGAAGGCTGTTCATGAATAAAATAACTTTACCAGGCATAATTTGTGGGCTAAGTGTATTCATTACTTGTCTTTATCCTCTGGTTCTTTGGCTTGAAGAATGCTCACAATATTTCATGTGTTCATAAAAAACAGCTCTGGCAATCTTTGCCCCCTTTCTACTTTCCCAGGCGGAACAAGGCAATCTTGGTGTCCTCTTGTAGCATAGTGCTTCCACTTTGAGATTTTTGGTAGATTCCCTCTGGATGGCTCTCTTGTGTATCACTGATTTATTAACTTGTGCTATACTTCCCTTAGAATTGCTCAGCCTCATATCCTGTTCCTGATCACATTAGGCCAGTGGCACTCAGAGACTTCTTAAGAACAGCTAAAGACCATACAGAAATCAGGGTGTGTGTTAAGTGCCACAGGTTAATCCTTGTGAATTCAGAAAGTTATTCTGTCTTTTCATGCTGAAGTCAAGGAACAAGTTTATAAAACATAACCTCAGTGTCAATATTGGTATCAATGTGTCATAACATAACCCCAGCGTCAATGATGGCCAACTATGAAAGCATGTAATACAACAGGCCAACACAAATAGCTTAACTTTTTTCAACTTGAAAAATTAAACTAAAAGCTATTAAAGATTTTGTAAATGTGTCAAGCACTGAGATGTTTATAAAGAACTTCCAATATTTATGTGTGTTAACAGGTGCAATTTGTTGGCTGATATGTGAAAATGTCCTTGTGGGAATGGTAGTTTGAATATATTTGTTCTGTATGATAGTCTGTAAAATAGCCTCTGGACTCCCCACATACGTATACCACCAGTCTGTACAGATAATGCTGCTGCCCATGTGGCACTGGAACCAATGGTAGTGTCTCCTTAAGGTTAGATTAAAAATCTCAAAGGCAGTGACTTTTTTTTTCATTAGTGTGGAAAGCTTTGTGCATCTTTTTGACACCATGTAAATAATATAAAAGGGCTTTGCTCATTTTCTTCCTCATAGATGAGCAGTTTCTGTCACAGCAATAGACAAGAATAAACTCAATAATATATCAACATTAAGGTTAGATATTAGGGTTGACTGATGCAGACCTTTTATTCTGCAGAAGCCCTTACTGAGAATTGCAAGTGAAGCAGCTATTTAGATTCTGAAAATGCTTACCTGTTTACATTTGCTCTTCTCACCCACTAGAAATCATTTAAAATGAGCTGCGAGACAGAATTAACAAGAAGAATATGAATATAGCTATAGAATGTATGCAGTTACTTGAGAAACTACAGATGACTTCTGCTTAGGATGGAGGAAAAGATACTAAATGATAACTGGAATGTTTTCTTTGAAGGTCAGTTGTTTTCACATTGTTGAGACAGCAGTCCAAGGGGTTTTCTTACAGTTGCCTCTTGGCTGGGTACATAAATCTATCTATGTAGCTCACGCTGTTCGTAGGCTTTTTTCTCATTGACAAGAATGGGATAACCTACCAACCTATATTGTTCTTGTCAGTCCAGGAATACTGACTCTGGCATTACAGATATCCTCCGGAAACAGAATTTCAGGGTCCCTGTGATGTGTTTTCTGCTCCAGCAGTTTTCACCCTTGGGCAAGCTATGATGTATGATGCTGATGTATTGGGCATAACTGTTACCTCAGCATGTTGCTAAGGATTCTGTGTAGAATTTAAGATCCTCTCTCATCTTCACTATCAGAGCAAGTATTTTCTTCTGACATCTTGACATTTAATGTTTTTTACCAACCATGAGCCAGTGGTGGAAGAAACTGATGGCAGAGGTATGGGTGTGATTCTCTGCCTGTTTGTACTGGTGGTCCTCAACTGTACAGGTTGCTGTGAGGTGAGCTGCTGTACTCTTGACATGTTTATAGAGCATCTGACCATATGGGAAAGCTTGACTTTTGACTGGTTTTCTTTGGTGCCATCAACATTGACTTTTAACCTGTTTTTCTTCTATTGGCATACTGTAGCAGCAGTAAAGCCAGGATGAAAGGAAATACATTAAAAAGACTCAGTCTGTAAGGTAGGGTATATAGTGTTTACAGTTCCTATCCCAGCTTCATGAAGATTGTTGCAAGCTGGTTGAAATGCACAGTGTCTCTTCTCAGAAGGAGCATAGCTTCTCAGACTGTGCTGCTGAGAGGGCAAGGCAGACATCCACTGCTCTGCTGGAATATCAGGAGGATCTAAAGAAAAGTCCCTGTGGGTCAGTGTCCCCAGTTCTGGCAGTGCCAGACTCCTAGGAAAAGACTGTAAAGGGCAGGGCAAGCTGAGAGGGTTACCTCCTTGCAAAATCTTCCCTGCTGCCAGCCATAGGAACTTCTTGCATCAGTGCTTGTATTAGTCTAAGTTTTATAAGTGATTGAGAGAGCCCAATTTTAAATACAGCAAGGGCAGCGACAGATTCCACTGCCAAATTGTAGATGCTTAAATCAGAATCTTCTGTGTTCTTTCTCTGCATCCTGTCTCTTCCTTCTACTCTGCAGCAGTTATGCTCATTGTCTCTAGGGGTTCCCCCAGTATCAAGATCTGACTTCTGTCTAGCAGGCGAAAGTACTGCCTGTGTCTTACACACAAGCGGTGCTGGCACTTTCCAACACTAACCACATGTCAGATGCATTCCTTAAGGGGCTGTGGGAAGTTGAATTCACTGAGGAGAAGGCAAGCCCACAGCAAAGTTTAGTGGACACCTTTTTCTGCAGCTCTGAGGTTCCCTTAGGTGCCTCTTTCCCATATGACTTCAGTTGCTATATTCCTTGTCATGCTCAGTGCTGATGGAACTGGTGCAGTAAAAGATGAAAGCGGTAACCAGAGATTGGTTGGCCCTCTTTAGTCTTCACTGGTACTGGGATTTCTCCCCCTTAGTGAGAGGAGATGCTTTAAAAGGATCATCTGATCAGAGTATGTCCTGTGTGACTAAAGCAGCTCTGGTATTGACCACAGAGGTTTTGTGCCTTTCCATTCCCTGCAGCTGCTAATTTGTAAATACCATCAGTATCTGTATTAAGACACACTCTTCACATGATGGATGCAAATCTGAATAGCACCTGCACGGAGGTATTTAATCAGCAACAGTCATTTAGCACAGCAACTTAATTGTCATAAGTGAGTCATATCATCACAGAATAACACCTAAGCTGACTGATTGCTACACAAAGCTATGTGCTCTGACTGGGCAGACAGTTTTTATGTCCAACTGTTGCTAAAATGAAATCAAAGAGAGTGATCCTGGCTAATGCTGTGTGGTGTTTCTCTGCTGTATTTGATATACCCCTTTCCATGCTCTGCTTTCTCCTGTCAGGGTGTGTCACATGATAAACCTACTGAAAGTCTTGCATTAATCGTGCCCTTGTGAATTATCCCGCAATATAATTTTTCTGTCAGTCAACCTCCAATTTGAAACGATAAAGCCTGCTTGCTTGTTGCTACTGCATTATCACTGGTTCTGTTCTTATTGATGTTAGTAATAGAAGCAAGGGGTTTAGACTGGTTCATTTGTAATTCCATTTATCTGCCTCTCGCCAATTCTTGAAAATCGGATGTCTAGATGAAGCATAGGCAATGTTTTCCAAGGACTAATTTAGAAAAGCCTGCTTTTGCCTGTAGCAGTGTTCTGCCCTCAGAACCACACAGGTGAAGTTCACCCCTACAGTGTGATGCCACTACCATAATATTCTCATTAAAGAATCCTAGAACCAGATTTTTTTTTAAAAAACCCTGTCCTGAATTGACTGAATTAGATCAGAGAAATCAGACACCAGGTGTGTTGCATGTTCAGGGATTACAGTTGTTAGCTCAGTATTTTTCTCTATAAAATACAATGGGAAATCCTATCCTTTAAATAAAGAAGAAATATGATAAAGTAAAGAGAAAAAGAAAACTGTTTTATATGTAGATTAAGAAGATAATTTAGGCTCTCAGTGCCAGATTAAAAAAAAAATCACATTTCTGTCTGCATGACTGTGCCTATTAATGTTACTGATTATCTGAGAGATTGCAATTCTTTTATTACACCTTTTGTATATTCCAAAGCACTTTTACTTGGAATAATTTCACTTTCTCCCATGTATTGTCAAATTATTCCTTTGTTGCCTATGTGGATTATTTTCCACAACAAGGAAAAAGATTTTTAAAGGCAAATGTAATTATAAAAACATTGTTTTTGAAAACAATTATAAAAACATTGCCAGGGGAATGTGGGATGGGGCAGTGCTATAATTACTGGTAGACTAAAGATAGTCTTTTTACATTCTCCCTCTAGGGATCCCTCTTCTTCTCTCTCCCTTTCCTTGTACTATATTTTCCTGTATATGAAACTGAGCCATACTCTGTGGAAGTGAAAGTTCCCAATTCCTTCAAGGTAAAATGCAACTTGCTAGTCACAGGACTGCTTCTGTACAGCATTAACTTGAAGGTGTGGGGGAATACCTAGAACCTCTTTTGGGGGGTTGTACTGAAATTCTGGATATTGTAACACTTTTTGAAGGCAATGATCTCAGACACACAAATGTTTTTTAGACACTGAGTGCCCCTTATATTTATAAGGAGCAAAATTCAAAACCTTCTAGGAGTCAGCCAGAAGTGCAGCTGTGGGTAAAGAAATCCAGGTTTTGTCTGTTGGCTTAGAGCTCGATCATTTAGTGGTAGACTACAAACTGTTAATAAGATTTTCTCCTGTTTAGATGAGCAGGAGAGTAGTACTAAGACAAAGTCTGCCTAGTAGCACTGACCTTCACCTTGAAAACACAGAAATAAGAAATGAGCAGTAACACTGAATGAGGGCTCCCTTTCTCCAATTCTTGCTTAATTTGCTAAGATGAAAATTTGAAGTGTAGTAATACTGACCTAGGACTGTGTAGTCTCCTGTTACTCAGCAGGGTTCTGTGCAGGGCACTTGTGGGTGGCAGTGGTATTCCTCTTGTCCACACCAGACACATCACTACTTCCACTGGTATGTTTATGATCTGTTGTAATATTTTCCCTCCCCAGCCTGCCTCTGCCAAGTTCTGGTCCTTGTCTGAGGTTGTGCATTTTGTTACCTGTAATGGTAGAAGCTCCTCATGTTGTAGGGCTTATTTTTTTCTTGAATTTTGCGTATTTATCCTGAGTGTCAGGGTGTGAGTGGGCTCTAAGACCTTGCTCTTTCTGACCCTGTTTCCCATTAAAGGGCCTGATCCCTCACCTGCAGGCACATGTCCCAGCCCAGCCTTGGCCCCTCCCTGGAAAGGTGTATGGGGCTGTCCTGGTCTCCTCTCAGCTGCCTTGCCTGTGGCTGGGGCTGTGGGACAGACCCTGACCCCAGAGAGCCACTGGCCCTTACAAGTGTCCTGACATTGAGCTTTGAGTGGCCTTTGTTTTCCAGTTTTATTTTCGGTAGTATCTTGTTATTTCACAGTGTGAAGCCATTGTTCACATTTCCTAAGGTCAGCTTTACCCTAGTTGGAGTTCTCATGCTTTCCCAACTGCTCCAGAAATTTGTTTCCCTGTCCTAAGATTTGAAGCATGACCCAAAAAGCGTTCCTGTTTGTTGCATTAAAATGGGCACAAAGCTTTTGGTTTTCCTGACTTTTTCTTTAAAGTACCTCTGCCAAGCCTTTATCTGGTGTGCAGGCCTCTTCCAGCTCCTGTAATTACATTTCATAACCTCCTGTATCTGAAATAACTAAAAGCTCTTTAAAATGTCAAATGATCAGAGTCAAAGCCTGTCAGGAATGGAGCTTGTCAGAGACAAAGCTATCTTCTGACTGCCCTCCACTTTGCTGGCAACCATTTCTTGCTGATACATAATGAAGCTCTGTTTAAATCCTTGGCAGTGGCCTCCTATTTTTTCTTTCCATTTCCCATGAGTTTTGTCTCATGGGGTTTTCTGAGCTTGCTTTACCCACAGGATGGTGCGTAATTTGGGAATCACTCAGAGCCTAGGAGGTCAACAAGTGCTAGGGCCATCCAAAGTGGGAACCCATCATCTCAGCCTGTGGTCAAACAACCCCTGCCTCTGTCTCACTCTTCCTAAAGCACGTACAGCTCCTCACCATATCATTGCTTTTGCTTAAGAGGGAGAGGTGGTTATCAGGACAGTCAGGGGATCCTCTAAGAGCAGCATGCTGACCTTGTCTGGCATTGATCCTTGTATGGGGGCTACTTTTGTACAATTCCCACAATGGATTTTTCTTTCTGTTGCTTGAAAGTGATCAATCCTTCACAGCTTTTAGTCTCTGGCCTTCAGTTCTCTAAGTAATGTCAGTTCTATGTGTGTGAAGTTTCTTTCCTGGTTTTACATGTGAGTTAACTAGGTAAGAGGAGGATCTGAACCTAGGCTTCCTTCCCACAAATTTCTCTGTGCCTCTGTGGTAGTAATTTTTAAGTCACTCTGAGCATGAAGCCCTTCCTTCTGCCACTGATAAAAGAAGCAGGCTGATTGAGCTCTACAAGATCAAACGAGAGATAAACCCCACTATCAATCACTTTCCTTTTCCTAGAAATAGCAATTCATCCACCTGTCTAGGGCTTTCTAAAGACATTCATGAGAAAAGGACCCAGCTTCTGCCCAAATCACAGTACAAAATATGAATACTGTTAATAAAGGTTTAAAATATCGGTTTCTCCTTCAGGAATGCTCTACTGGCTGCTTCTTTGTGGTGAGGTGGTTTTTACACATCTTTGCAAGGTTCTGACAGGGAGTTTTTGCTTTAAGAAATGTACTGCCCTCTGCAAACCAAGACTTTTAAGAGGGTCTGTGCTCTGCTAGTTTAAGCCAGCACTGCCCTCTTCTGGAGATGACATTAGGCCTTTTCGTAGAAATGATGCTTTTTTTGTGGGCTGGCACTGAGTCAGCAACATACTAATTCGGCTTGTATATATGATGCAAAGCATGCGTGTGGGTCTGCTTAGGCGCTTAAGGACATCAGCATATCAAACCGAAACCATTAATAGTCTGACATCATAGCTTCAGTGGAAACACTTGTGTATAAAATCACGTGTGTTTAAATCAGACTGAACTGTGTCTCTGAATTTTAAATTTTGGGAGCAGCTCCTTATTTGACCTCTCAGTAGACTTTGACAATGTGCCCACACTGACCATTTCTCTTCAGCTGCCTTACAACCTCACAATCTCTTAAACTAGCATCTGTAAAGGTTTCATAACCCTTCCTTCTTTCTGGCAAGGCCACTTTCATAAAAAGGAACAGGCTGTCATAGTTGCTGAAGAAGGGGCTGTGAATCTCAGCTGCCTTGTCAGGAGGAAGTCTGGGTGGTGACAGCATTATGCCTGTTTCATGTGGGCTGCATGCATGCTGTAAGCATCAGGGGTGTCCTGGACTCTCAGCTATGGCCATGAGGGGCTGGATTTCCCTGGGATGCACAAATGGATCTGGGAGCTGGCAGAAATTGCCGTGAGTTGCACGACTGAAGCCACAGATGATACTTTGTGTAGTTGGTTCTTGTAAAGGCCTTGAATTTTAAATTACCTATCAAAGTGCATGTCAATTTTGAGAGCAGTTTGTCTTATGGGTTGAGATGTGCTCAACTTGCTGCAAAGGCTGAGAAGCAGAGCTAGATTAATGTTATAACTGTCATCAAGCCCAGATTTCACTTTAAATATTTCATATTGTGCATTTGCTGCCTGGAGAAATTTGTGCCTCCCTGTCAGTATTAAGTTTTCTGAAAAATATCATGTGGGGTATTAAAGAGGAAACCACAAACCTCATTCAATGAAAGGTACAGTGCTATATCACTCTAGCAATTTCAGCCAAGAATTAGTGCTTTTCAAGAATCAATGACAAATGATTTACAACATCCTTGTAACTTAATGTATGTAATAATGAGAGAGCTAAGCTAAGTGACTTATATTAAGTCACTGAGTATCTCATTTATAAATGAGGATACCCAATGTCTAATTGGACCAGACACCATGGTTGTTTTGGTGTGACCAGTCTACCAGGACTGCAAAACAAATAAGAACTAAACTTTGTTGATGTTCAATAGAGTTTGAAATAGACATTTTGCATTCTTTCTTTCTGTGAGCTTCCTAAATTTACATACTTCCAAAAGGGTAACTAAAAGTAAAAGAAAACAGGAAAAGTGGGCTAACTAATTACTTAAACATTACTATGCCATTGGCACAGGAAAACATTGCATACATGTGTATGAAACATGTATGTTTTCTTACAATGTAAGAAACTTACATTCTTTTGTAAATTTTACTTTCTGATTGGTAATGCTTGGGTATTCTGAAGAAGTATGAAAAAGGTTGAGAGTGGGTATTTATCCAAACCAGGGCTCAAACTTCTCAATATTTCAGTCACTTTCACTAATTGTCTCTCTGTCCAGCAAGACCTTGGTAGACTCTGATCTTTTCCTTTCAAGCTGTCTGCATTTTTAAGAAAGAAGAGTCTTTCACAATATCTTTTGAAAATATTCGGCACAAAGTGATTGCCTTTTTGATTTTCCTACAGACAACAAGTGTTTGTATTTTCATTATAAGTTGTGTGAAAAAGACACGTACAAGGCTTTTCACATTCACCAACAGAAATCTCTACTGCAAAATCTCTAGTGCAAATTAGGAGTAACTCAGTCAAAAGCTATGAAGCTCAACTGGTGTGAAGCTGCTCTTAAGAATTGATTCAAGGGCAATTGGAGTTAATGGGAATGTTCCCATTGACTTCCATGTGCTTTGAAGTATGTCATAGGTAATGCAGAATAAGTAATGGACTTGTGGGCTGATGGTGCTGTTGACAAAAAATGTTCAGAGATAAATTTTAGCAAGGGAAAGCAGTTATCCTTAGTCTTCCTATGGAGTCAAAAGGGAGAAGGCCATTTCTCTTTTGGTCTTTTCCTTGTCACAGCTCTTTGAGTCAATAATTAATATTCACTTCTGCACCAGTCCTGCCTGTCTGATGCCTTTAAAACTCCACTGAATCAGTAATTCTTCCCCCACTTATAATTAGTGTTGATGACTTGAATTATGCTTTAATGGTTTTGCTATCAATACTTTTTAAAACTACTGAAAATCCCACGTAAATAGTACCCAAGTAGGCTTTACACAGGATTAGTGATACTGGATGACTACCAGGTACCCACTTCTCATGTTAGGGTCAACAATATTTCAAATAGAACTTTTGGTATTTAGGGATTTGAAAAAGCTATGAAAACTATGAATATATACAAGGAGTCAAGGACATTACTCCTGAGCACACAATTTTCACAAGTGTTCTGTTGCTTTGGCACCAGCAAGAACAATAGGTTTTGAAAAAAAAATAATGTCTTTCAGGATTGGAAGTATATATATATATGTGTGTGTGTGTGTGTGTGTGTGTGTATCTTTTAAAGCTTTCCTTAACAGTAGGAAGTCTAGAAAATATCTACCACTAGTTTTATTAACAAAAGGGCTGTATAACTCTGAGCTAAAGAAGACTTCTTGAAAAAATGAACAAGGCAACACTTCAGACAGCCTGAGCTCTGTACAATAGCTCTCCTCTGTCTGGCAGATTTTTGTTGTGATTTGTTGTGATGTAAGGGTATTTTTCTTTTCATCTGAAAGAATAGGGTTAATTTTTCTTGGAAGAAATTAATTTCATGTTGAAAGATGAAAAGTTTTCTGGCTACTCTGTGGTATATTATATTTCAGGAAAAAGCTGTTGAGATTTTTAAAATTCTGTTTGGCCTTCATTATGTCAAGATTTCATAGTATTTCATAGAGATTTTATAATATTTATGTGGTTATTACAAGCACTCAATTACTATGGAAATTATAGGCTGCTTGAATGTTTGAAGTGAGGCATTTTGGATAATTTCTCGTATGCTGGTCCAGTTTCTATGGTAATCTGAATAAGTGTGAATTAATTGCCTGTTGTTGCCATGGCTTTTTATGGTAATTCCAGACTTCTAATATTTGAAATGTATCTATTTGAAGGTTACATGTTATACATGTCTTTAGTACTTGTTAACATACCTCTTAGGATGTTCCAGAGATTACTGCCATCTCACTTCTCCTGTTTTTTACTATCTGAGGTTGTTAACTTGGAGAGCTGGAAGACAATCTTCTTTAAGAAAGTCCCTCTAGCCACACTGGCTTTACTTTGCAGCCCAAGAAGAGCTCTATTAAGAAAAATTTCCCATTACTACTTTAGATTCTGGTTGGGACCCATGATCTTTCTTGGGCAGCCATGATTGGCAGGCCATTATTTTTTACTTACTTTTCTGTCCTGCTATTGTTATCAGATGGAACTGCTGCCAGTTTCAAAAATTTCTTGGGAAATGTAATGACTGAGTCAGCACAAGGGAAACACTGAGATCCTTCTAAACAGGGATATTTTTGGGGCGGGGAGAAGAAGTAAATAAAAAAGAGAAGAAATAAATGTTGAAAAAAGTGAGAACACTGAAAGATAAGCGTTCACACAAAATTATTCTTCCATAGTGTTAACAGCATTCTGGTGGATGTTGAAAAGGAATCACTGTGCCCTGAATGGGGTGGTACAGAGGTGAAAATTTGTAATGGTCTTTCTTAGGGGGCAATTACTGTGCTCAGGATAAGAATTCATGAGCAGTGTAAAGTATCATTAATGGGTGAAGCCTGTACTTCTTTTGGTGTTGAGCAATGTGGTGAGGAGTTATCTGTTGTTGTGTATGTTACAAGAACATTCAGACTCCTACCCAACATGTTTTTATCTCCAAGAACTGTGAGCCTCAAAACAGGCACAGGCTCTTCTTTATTTGTTATTCAGTGGAAACAATATGAAAAACTTGGCTATCTAAGCATCTCTCTTTACCACCATAGGTATATAGTTGTGGATCTGTCACATTAGTCATCATTAGCTACACACAACTCCTAAATTAATTAATGCTATTTAAACTGCAACGTCTAAGTATTCAGGAAATGCCAGTTGAGTTTTTAATAACAGAATGAAGGTGTTTGCAGGCTTAATTCAATCCCCTTGTGCATGGACTTTGAGATCCAGCCTTTGATTACACAGTTTTCCCATATTTGGTGCCAGAGTGGCAGTACTGTCTTTATAACCCAGCTAGTTGATATTTTGTGCTCATACTTTCTTAGTGGGTGGTGCCAGAATTATTTATGATTTTCCAGTCAGACACTGTAGATATGTTAAATTCCCTACTGTCTACAGACGGAGTGGGGATACTGGCCACCCGACCAGTTTCAGAAAAATGACATTTAAGGAAGAAAGGAACTTCATGAAAGTTGACAAATTCCCTGTAGTGCTCCTACTACATCTACATTGTTTTGAAAAATGAAAAGTAAGCAGAAATTTAAAAATGTAAAACAAAATAAAAACATTTTAACATTTTGGAAGTACTGAAATGAATTGGTTCAACATTTCAATACAAGCCTGTGCATCTCTTTAGACACTGTCTGAAAAAACAAACAATAAACACAGAAAAATACTAAAATGGTTAAATAACAAAAATAATTGCACCAGAAAGTTGTCTTAGATTGAACAAAATGTGTAGATGATTGTGATTGTCTGGAAAATATCTGTTTTGACAAGCTCTGGAACAGTTGGTTGTTTTTTTTTTTTGCATTCCTTGTTTGAGCTAGTGTGTTAAAAACCCAATTATTTTTGCAGTAAAATGTTAGAGTAACTGATAGCAGTAGCAGCTTCTCTATTAATCAAAATGAAATTGTGGAGGGATCTTGTCACTGGGCGTAGGTATTTATTGATGGGAAACAGCTAAGCTAAGGGTAGGAGAGTGTTACAATTTGGCTCATCAAAGTGTAAAAAGATCCAGAGATTAAATGAGGTAAGTTTTATCTTCAAGTAAAAGGCAATTGATTGTCAGTGAGCCTTAGAGACTGTTAAATCTCTGGGGTTGTGTTTGTTTGTGCTGCTGATGGCAGGCCTCAATAAACTTACTCCTGGGTGGAGGCATGAATGTGTCATTGAACTCTTTCATTTCTACTCTTTCATTTCTACTCTTTCTGTCTTGCTCTTTCTCCTCAAATCTTTCTCAAAGCTGGACAATGAATACTTGATACAATATGGTAAAGCAAGTGAATGAGTGCTGGGAGTGAGTTGTGATTTGAAGTTGAGAGACAGTCTCCAGGCATCCTGTGAGAAGACTTTGGGGTCTGGAGCAGGGCTTTCTGGATCCTCAGATCATAGACATGGAGAACACTGCAGCCTGATTTCTTTCCTTGTGTGACCAATGCTACAAGGCCTCCCTTGTGTCACTGTACTTCCTAGTCTCTTTCTGATGCTTTGTTCAAAAAGATAAGTATTTAAAATTATTGTATTTTGAAATTTTAAAGCAAAGTGAGAAAAGGAGGGGAGGGTCCCAAAAGACGTTCATAGGAAGAGGCCAGAAGGAGATGGCTCACCCAGTTTCACCTGGTGTTGTCACTCCCAAAGACCAGCTGGCAGAAGATGAATGCAAATCAACAGCTTCCAAACCACCATGGAACATCTTCTATGTGGTGGAAGTCCAATTGCTCACCTGAAAACAGAGAGAATCCTGGGAGGCGTCTTTGCTGGGTAGATTCAGAAAGGCTTTAAAACTGTTGAGGAAAGATCATGTAAGGGAGGTGTGTAAAAGGCCACAGCCACCCCTGGAATTCCCTCCTGCTGCGCGCTCCTGACTTCCATATATCCCCTGGGAGTCTCTATGAGGTACTAAGTACCAACTACACCTGCCAGATGGGGTGAAACTTTGTAAAAAGTCATTATATACCCACCTCTCCTCTGCAGAAGGATTGTCCTGACCTTCGCTGCTCCTTCTTGTATTCTTTGAAGAAAACTATCATACATTGTTCTAACAGGCATCCAGTCCTAACCTTGCAAGAAAAATAAAATGCTTATTTACCATCACTATAAAAAGAGAACCAACAACAAATCTTATACCTAATCTCATGTTGAAATTTGCTTTGAACTACTTGTCAGTATTTTACCTTTCTCTTCTCCTTTAATGGATTGCTGATTTTTTCTGCTTAGGATGCCTCTTCCTCACTATTCCAATTACTTTTGTGTTTGTTGTTAAAGGAATTGCACTCATTGCCTTTGTCCCTCTAAAGCTCTCACATTTTTAAATAGTTTTTTCACACCTATTTTTCATTATTCCTCAGGAAAAACAGCCAAAAGGACTGCATGTTTTGCTTGGGATTAGTATAAAGTACAAGAAATACAGAGGCAATGTCACCTCCTCTTCTTCCTAATGACTCTATTCTTTATGGATCAAGGCATCCCATCAATTGCTTTTATTACAGCATGGGAGCCTGCGTGGAATTGTTTGTTCACCGTGGCAGTGAGATTTTTTCTTTCCCCAGTCCTTCAACTGTGTAAGGCATAGGTTGTTCTGACAGAAGGACGTAGCTCTGAACTTTATTGTACCACTTACCATGTTTTATAACAGTGACTATTTCATATTTATTTCTGAATAATTGATAGATGTATTTGTAAGGAGAGATTGCCTGAGGGTACTCACACCACAAATACACACACTCTAAATGTGATTTTCTCTGCAGAATGGGAAAGTCTGTGACTCAAAACGTGTGCATGCTTGGGAGTTCTTTGGTGTGGGGCTGCAAAAGACTACAAAATATTGCAAATTGGTTACAAATTTGTGCTGTGAGCAGCTGCTGTATTGTTATACTCTACTGCTCCTTCTCTTAGGAACAGGAGAAAATATATATAAGTTGATATTTTATTTTTATACTTAATCTCTAATATTTAGGGGAAACTGAGTCAAATTAATATAGTGTGACTTGAAAATATTCTTAAGGTGACAGAGTACTAAAGCCATGAGAACTGCAAGCCCTTTGATTCTTAATCTCAGGATCCATTGCATTATCTTTCTTGTCTCTACTTTCTACTTCAGGCATAATTCAGCTAGAAATTTATGCCTGTCCTTTCATCATCTGTCATCAAAGAGAGGATTTTCTGTGATCTGCCGCCTGTGAATTTTGTCGTGATTTGGCTGAGCCTCCCTAGTGGATGGTGGCCAGATTGTGTTATTTGGACCTAATGTTAAAATTCTGTGGTAGAGCCCTCTTCTCTGAGCTGAATTCACTTCTTTCTTCTTGATGTGGAGATGTCAAATGCTCTTTCAGGGACACATCTTTTTTTCTAGTCCCTTTCCTGCATCTCAAAGGCAATGTTGATACCTCCTAAAGCATATACGTCCTGGCTTACAATTTAACCCCTTTGGGAGATTCATGGCTGTTGAAATAAAGAACACAGGATTTGCAAAGGAACTTCCCAAGTGCAGATACGTGACTTTAAGCAGTGCAAGTGAACTGCAGGTCCATGGAAATCAATACCTATCTGGATGCAGCACTCTCTTCATCTTTCTGAAACAATTTCTTCTGACATTCAATGGATTAAATCAATGTCCTTCAGTTCTTTGTTGGAGAGTTCGCTTTCTTTAATGTTTACTTAACAGTTAGTGATACCTTTCCTCTTAGCATTTTCTGGATGGTTTTATGCCTTGAATCACTGTGGGATTATTACTGCAAAAAGTCTCTAAAAGTCAATGATTTTGTTAAAACAGCTGTCTGTCTGTTAGGATAATACTGTTTCAAATAGACAACCCCAAGAGGACCCCGTTCAGCTTTTTGGACAGGGTTTATTCTTATTTTTAAGCTGAGAGTCTCAGTGATACTCAAGGTGAAAATGAGAAAATTACTCTACTTGAGTAAGAATTGTATGCCAAAAACATACATACCCGTGAACTATTAGCAAGTTGTGTATTTATCACAGTTATAAATTGCTAATTTTGAAAAAAAACCTGAAAGAAAACATCTTGGTTATTATTTATATGCTTTATTCAATGCATTAAAATAATAAAAAATCTGATGTATATTCTGCAATCAGTCACAGGTTTTTTTTTCTAGATATGCTATAGTTCAATCTATGCAACTGAGAACTGTCATCTTCCTACTTTTCCACAACCCGGTAGTCACAATGGCTTAGTGGTGTCTTCTGACTCTTGTGCTCTTGCAGTGTCACTTAGGAAATGTTCCTCTGTGGTGCCTTAGCTCAGACTCATCAGAGATTATGTTTTCGACTGTAAAACCAGCCTATTCTTACTAGAAGACAATGGTGTGAAGTACACATGCATTCCCAACAAACTGAACAAAATTGCAGTGTGAAACCATCAGAACATCCCCAGGCTGGTGGAAAGTCTGTGAGCCATGCACCTGCAGCCTCTTTGCAGCATAGCTTGCACTGTTGCTGATGGAATCACATGCCTGGCAGGAGGGCAGACATGGTCCTGAAAAACAGCTTCTTGGAGAAACACATTCTGGCAGTGTCTTTTTGTTGCTGTGTGATGTTGTGTCAAGGTTTGAAGATGATGGAAAAGAGCATCAAACTGGTTGTATAGATGTGGAAGATTAGAAATAAGGAAAAAGGTCATGATGAAGGTAAAAATGAGATAATGTTTTAATAGCTTTTGTTAGGAGAGAAAAGAAATGCTCTGTAATATTTGGCTCACCATGTATATAGCTGAAAAATACTGGTGGTGTTTTGGAATGAGAGATGAGGATGCTGATGGGTAAAAACTTCACACTTCTCTTTTGAGAGTAAGCAAAAGCTGAAACAGTTTTTGGATAAACTGAACAAACTCTTGAAATGCCTGGAGGCATGACCTGACTGAAGACATGAATGACCCTCTGCTGTGCACTGATGGGTTCTTTCACTGCATTTTGGACACAGATTTGCATTGCCCATTCTCAGGATTCCCTCTATAACTGGATATTCATGTTGTAGGTTCATTGCTCAAAAATGGGAGGGGTTGGGAGCATAAGAGTGACTAAGCAAGACAGAGAACTCATTAATGCCCACCATTCATCCAGGGGAACTGCTCAGAAGCTAACCCAGCTAATTCAGGGGTTTTCAGAAAGATAAATATTCTCAGCAAGGCATTGGCATGCTGGGACCTGGTAACAAGAGAAGGCAGGAGATGGTGTTGCATATGCTCGTGAGGAAGTACAAGTATAATAGACCACTGAGGGACAGGGTAGGGGAAGCAGAAAAATATATTTTTTCCTTTTCCTGCTGGGAAAATATGAGGGAAACTATGACCAAATTCACCTCCATTGAAGCCTATTTCCATACGCTTTATGTGGGAGATGTTGCAGAAAAAAACCTGTAAGTAATTCAGCATTGTTTTGTTCTATATTCCAATATTCTGTGAGGTCTTGTATACACCATATAAAGCACTGCTTGCACTAAATAGTTGTTGAATATGACTGTAGATATTGTGACATGGCAGATATGAGGAATGTCATGTTGTCACTCCCTCTATCAGTGTTGTGTAAACACTGATAGAGGGAGATATAAAATGGGAGAATTTATTGTAGCAAAGTTAGGTATTGGTCCCCAGAAAGGAATGAAAGTGCAATCCCTAACTGCTGTTCGTCCCATAAAAATTGATTTTTCTGTCTTTCTATTTGGATGTTCTTATGTAGTATTATATTTTTAAAAATATTATCCAGGAGTAATAGAAGAATTGGGATGTGAGCATTTAATCTTTAATCCAAATTCTTAATACAGAGGCAACATCTCACCTTTGATTTTCTGAGATTTGTGCTTTCTTTGGACTGTCATATTTTTCTTGCAGTGACATTACCTCAAAAACATGTATTAGAAGTATCTGGTGTTGAGATAAGGATAGCACAGTCACAGCAGCATAAAGACTATTGACAACCTGGATTACTGAAAACTGATGCTGAAAAATGTTAAATGAAATACAGGATGGGAAACAATAGATGGACCTACTGTATACTATATCCAGGAAATATTTTTTCTTATAATTATTTTTGCATTAATCACTAGATATTGCGGGTCAGAATTGATACTGGCTCTCTACTGGTATGAGAAGACAAATAACAGCTTTCTGGCATTCATGCCTCTGTGGGAGGAAGCTGGCTGAGTTCTAGAGAAATCAATGGAGCATCACTGGCCCAAATTAATTTTCTAAAAGAGGTGGCACAAGGCGGAGCACTATAAAGAGAGACTGGGTCTGCTGGCATGGCCTGTCTACCCAGTGCCTGTGCTGCTACTACTAATTTCATTTTCATTTTTTTCATTCCATGATGTGAAGTTATTAGCGCTTTTTCCCTTCCCAATGATCCTTCAAGGTGATTAATGAAATGAAAATGTTTCTTCTAGGATAATGAGATCCAGCAAAGAAGAGCTTAGATAGCCAAAGATAAACCAACAATAACTTCTTCCTTCCTTTTCTGGATGACATTTGTGGATAGTTAGAAGGGAGCTCTTCCAGTTTCTCTCATCTTTTCACAAATATTTTACCTCCTAGGCAGCTGTGAAGAGGCAGTTTTGTACATTTAGCTAGCTGTTACTGGGCTCTCAAAGGTGATTTGCTATGTTCCATCAAGGGAGGAGTGGATATGTCCAGACCTCAGTTATTTTCTTGTAAGAACAAGGCAACTGAATTGTGCTGTTGCAGAACTGATGAGTACAGCACAGCCACCCCAGGAATATAAAGCCACTTGGAAACAGGTGTTAATCTTTTTTATAACCTTCTTCTCTTCTTACTGACTTTTAAGTACTGCTAAACCCATTCAATTTTTTAGTTTTTTGGTCTGGTCTCTCTTTAATCTCAAAGAGTTCTGGCTGTGGCTTCCTTGTAGTAGGAAAAAAAAAAAAAACAAAACAATTGAATTGTTTCATTGTTACCTATTTTTATTTTGCTAACACCCTATATTCTGCATTGACGTCACTGAAGACTCATTTTCTGTGAGCACCAGAACATCTCTGGAATAAAAGCATCCATAATGTCCAATTAATGAGAGGGTAGCTAAATGGCATGAAATGATTTAAAGAAGATAGTATTAAAGAGGCAAAGCCAAGTACCCAGAAACAAAGAAATGTTGGAATTCATGCTCAGCAGAAGCCTTAATTTTCTTCCTCTCTATGCAATATGCCTTTTGTTTGCTATTTGGTCATATTTTTTCCACAGGTCTCCTGTCTCACCCAGCACGCAGTACACTTGGTCCTCATTCACCAAATATCTTTCAAAGTAGTTTTCCGCTCCTCCGTATATATTCCATTCACATGGATGGCTTCCTTTCACCTTGGACTTTTCTAGGGTGCTTGTGCTGAAATAACCTTCTAGCTTTTAAAGACTAAAGATTTCAAAAGACCTTTGAAGGAGAGGGAATGGTAATACACACTTTTTACAGACTGCAGACTGAGACCTGAAGATTAAAGCCAATAAACATCAGAAGGAAATCCAGCAGCAGAGATGGAGAATGGATACTATTCTTCAGGTAGATTTTCAGTTTCTTTACTTATGAAATATTTCTGCCCCTCCTCCAGTTTCCTGCCTACTTTCTGTTTAGTGTTCCTATGTTAGCAGATGACCCTGAGTCTTACAGATAAATGTTAATTCCACCAACAAATTCCAGTCCATCCTCAGAACAGACTTATTCTGTAATATCAAAAGAAAGAAAAAAATTACGAAGGTTACATTCAAGCACCTACTGCATGTGGAAACCTTGTGTGAGGGGCTGCACACACTTCTGGAACCACAGCAGTTAGCACCTTTGAGAGAAGTGATGTGTACTGCCCTTGCATGAGCTGGTGTCAATGGACTGAAGCAACCCAATGAAGACAAGATAAAAGCTGCAGAAATTACATGATTAAATGGAATAGTGAGAGCTTTGAATCCACAGAAAATGCTGGAGAAAGAACTGAAAACTAATTGGCTAGTACAAGGCTTCAGTGGCATAATCGAGAACTGCTGAGGAGGCTTGGCCACGTGTCAGGAATGGACACAGAAGATGCCTTCAGTGTATATCTATAGAGAAGCAGTGGAAAGCAAAGGAAAGCTGAACAATGAATTACTGAAAACTGATGTGGAAAAGAGAAACTGTGAAACAAATACAGAAAGCAAGCAGATGCTCTGCAAGGAATAGAGTGAGGCAATTGCAGAGGAAGATGAGGAATGCTTCTACAAGATTTCTGTAGCCCCTTAGTGCAGGCCTGCATGTCTCAAGACCTGTATGATGTGCTGGAACACCTGTGAGAGCCTGAGGCAGAACAGCATACTGAAACACAATCTAAGTTCCCTCAACTTCGCAACCTACCTGTGTGACAGGAGAATTATAGTGGGTTTAATGAACTTTTAAGTCTCTTCAGTCATTTGAGGGATGCAGACTTCCCTACAAATGTGGTAGGACTAGTGGTGCTGAATGTGGAAACAGGAGTTTTCCTTGTTAAGGGATGGAGAATTCCGGTGCACTTTCACAATGATACTCTGTGTTATGGTGATGCTGATACAGGTTAGCAAGGTGCAGCTTTGAGATTCTCAGGTGATTTGCTCAACTGAAAGAAAATTATAGCACTTTCACCGGCTTATGCATGATTTTCCCACCTTGTGTTTGGTTACCGTGCAACAGGATAAGCTCTTTCAACTTTTCTGAAGTGAAATTTTGCTCATCAGTGCTGCTTTCCCAGACCTTGTTGAAGAAAACTTTTAAGAATACAACCTTTAATACGAAACTTATTATTTCCTGTCATACACACATATCTATCTTACAAGCACATATTGGATGTGGCTTTGGCTTGGTAATCTTGAAAAAAAATTTCATAATACAATAGTAGCTTTTGTAGTTGGTTGCTTTGTTTTTGTGCCTTGCCTTGTAATGAAATGGCATAGAAAAATTTTGTTTATTTCCCTGTTACTGGATTGCAGATTCACAATTCAGTGGATTCTTTACCATTATGAGCACAACATGTAAGACTAGCCAAACCACACACAAATACATGTAATCCTCTGAAACACTGCCATCTCTTGGTGTCCGGGAGATGTATTGTGTAATATGTTTTGGGTTTCTCTTAGGTGTCCTGGAAGAGCCACCTATTATGTGCTCCAATGACTTTTATCCTATGCAGCAATGTGTTGCATCAAGGAGCTTGGAGAACTACATCTCCGTATTTTGGTGTTTATTTCACTGCTTGGAAAGTGCTGCATTGTTTTCCTTCCTGCACCTGTCCAGGAAATGCATATACAGCTCTCTCCTTAGGTAAGAGGAAAAATGACCTACACATAGCAAAATTGTTTGGTGCTCTGCAGAAAAATACCTATACAGCCTTAGTGAAGGCCTTATGAGACCCTGTATGGAGCTGCTTTAGGATATGAAGGATAGGAGGTAAAGAAACCTGATGTAAATACCATACTTAACCTTTTACCTTTTTAGGAAATCTGCCAAACTTTTTGAACTTACCAATATCCTCCAATTAATGAGATTTCCATCCTGCTTCTATTTATTGTGCATTTGGGAAGAGTTTTGAGACATGTCTAGATTTCTGATCCAAATGTTTGTCAGTTCTGCTAGGGACCTTTGGCTTTTGTGGTGGACTCACTCCCAAGCTACTCTATCACTCGACTCCTCAGCTGGAGAGGGGAGAGAAAATAAAATGAAAGTCTCATGGGTCGAGATAAGGGCAGGGAGATATCACTCACCAATTAATGTCACAGGGAAAACAGACTTGACATGGGGAAAAATTAATTTAATTTATTTCCAATCAAATCAGAGTAAGGTAATGAGAAATAACAATAAATCTTAAAATATCTCCTTGCCGCCCTTCACTTCTTCCTAGGATCAATTTCACTCACAGTTTCCTATGCATCTTCCCCCACTGCACTGGGGGGACAGGGAATGGGGGCTGCAATCTGCCCATGACACAGCCTTCACTGCTCCTTTCTTCTGAGGTGGAGGATCCTCATTCTTCCCCTGTTCCAGTGTGGGTTGCTCCCTCCACATGCCCATGGGTCCTGCCAGAAGCCTGCTCTGGTGTGGGCTTCTCATATGGTCACAACCTTCTTTGCTCTGCTGTGGGGTCATCCAGGGGCTGCAAGGTGATCTCTGTTCCATCATGGACCTTCGGGGCTGCAGGGGAACCTCTGCTCCAGTGCCTGGAGCACCTCCTCCCTCTCCTTCCTCACTGACCTTGGTATCTGCAGGGCTGTTTCTCTCACATTTTCTCACTCCTCTTTTCTCTAGCTCCAACTGCTTTGGCACAATGCCTTTCCTTCCTTCTTAGATCTGTTATCCCAGAGATGTTATCACTGATAGGCTTGGTCTTGGCCAACAGTGGGTGTGTTTTGGAGGCAATGGGCATTTGCTCTATGGGACATGCGGGAAGTTTCTAGCAGCTTCTCACAGAAGATGCCTCTGTAACCCCACAGGTACCAAAACCTTGATGTGTAAACAGCTCTAGACTGGGTAATTTAGGAATGAAGCCTGGAAATTGGGAAAACGGAGGAAAGAACTGTAGGAGCAAGTCCCTGCAGTGCTGAGACCAGAGGAATTGCAGGCTTTTCTCTCCATGCTGAACACAATCACGGAAACTGTTAAGTGATCTGAATCCTTCTGTTGTGTCCTTACCTGACTGCCTGGTAAGTGTAGCATTTTGGGAGATGATTAAGGTGATTTTAAAGTAGAGCTGTAATCAGGAAAAAGAAAAAAGGATATAGTATTGTATTTATATTGACTAGCCTCAACTTTCATTTCCTCTGTGCATGTTTTTTTGAGGAGTTAACTCTGTTACTGAAGATTTATGTCAATGCAAGAAAAAACAAAATTAGGCTCTCTGATGCAAATGTCACATGCCACAGTAACAGATCTCTAAGAGCAGACTGAAATATGTAAGAGAAGAATTAGATGCCCAGACTTACTATACTAATAGATACTTACTGATATGTGATTGTACAAGAATGCAAGTTGGTATGATTTTTCTTGGCAGAGAACCAGAAGAAATTGTCACACTAAATTAGGAGGATCTACTTTAATTTTCTCCTTTTGACATCCCTCTATTGATTTGGTCCAAGTGTCTTTATTCAATAATTCTATTGAAGGAATACCAAGCAGTCTAGTTGCTTAAATAGCATTTATATATCAATACAATTTTTAATACACAGGATTTCACTCTGTCAGGACCCAATTTATTTACCAAACTGTATAATAAAAAAGCAAACAAAACAAAACAAAACTAAAACAAAAAATCAAACACCAACAAAAATGTGTTTTAGCATGTAGCCTATCTGGAAATTATCTGTAGCATGGAAATGCCTTTTTCTCAGGAGCATCCAGATTGCACTTTTTCAGCAATAGTGCTATTATTTACACAATGTATTTTAGAGAGGATCTACCACCTTGATTATTTGCTGTAATCAAAATAAAGTAAATAGATATTATATAGCAGGAGGGGGCTTTTATCCTGTGGCAACCTTCTGATATGACGAGATTATCACTTATCCACAGAAGTAATTGCAAACAAAGAGGTCATTTGTGAAGCTGTTTGGAGGCACTGCATGGGAAAAAAGAATGATCTGAGTATTTTCTGAATGGGGTAACATCATATATAAATATTTTCTGATGAAGAAATCTTTATGTATTATCTCTTCATGAGAACTGATTACAATGTTAGCAAAACTTTAATGTATCTACTTTATTGCTCTATGTACATTTTGAAAATGTAGTTCATAATTGTAATATCTTCTTTGGAGGAGAAGTAAGAGTGAAGTGTTGGTAATTTGTGGGGTAAGAATAGGAAGTCTGTTCTCTCCCTAATCCAGTCAATTTTATTTAGTGAAATAATGTTGAGTTTACTCCAACACCTCCAAGAGAACAGTTGTCAATGCCATTTTTGTTCACTTCCTTGTCTTTACAGCTATGCTCTGATCCTACCATCCCTAATGCAGTGACAGCATTTCAGGTGTTGCTGTTTTTGCATGTCTTGGAGAATGTAATTATTAATAATATTATGGGGGTTATTAAATTAATTCAGGAGCTCACTGTCTGTTGCTTTTGCTGACAGAGTTCGTTACTCTTGTAGAGAAGAACTGGTGTGAATATGCACAGCTCACATGCTAAGGTAATGATTACTGTCACACCCTGATTTTGTGAGGTCTCATCCAGTTAATGCATGATTATAATGGTTCAGCATTGATAATAACCAGAAAGTTGGCCATTAAACATTCATTGGTAGGCTGCCTTGCATACAGAACCGTGTACAAGGGAGGGAATGTTTGGATGAAGAACAGAACAGTAAAGAGAAACTTAAGCAGAGCTCAAAGAAATGTGGTCTCTCATGTGATCCACACACTTCCTCACATATGGATTATTGTGCTCAGTGAACTTCAGAAGGAGACATCCAGCCCAGCCTGCAAGACACCAGAAGACTTTATATGAAGAACTTAAGTACAAAGTTTAAGACTAATTAGCTCTCCTGTTACCTTGGTAGTGCTCATTCATTTAAATGGATTTGATGGAGTGCAGTTTGATCAAACAAGGATCAGAGAGAGATGGTCATTGACAGCTGCTGATGGGAGGAACAGACATCAGGAGATTTATTCCTTTTTTCCCTGTCCTGTTGGGTCTCTGAGAATTAGTGTTTGTAATGATAGCAGGCTTCAGAAGAAGCTTGCTCCAGTAGCTAACTTATGATCCTGATTAATTTTCTATAACTCTGTAAACTGTAAATAAATGGATTAAAGAGCCATTTGATCTTCAAGAAGAGGTTTAAAGTGGCTTTGATGACTATGTACCTAGGGGAATACAATGGATTATCATGGATAATTGATTAAAGAAGAGAGAACATTAAAATGATGTTATATGTGAACACATAAAATGCACAATTTGTGAGTTCTGTGTGTGTGTAAATGCAGACATACGTACAAGAGTGCAAAGTGGGTGTATAAAAGTGTACATTACTATTTATTTAATTTCTTTCCTTTATAGCTAGGAAATGAGAGATGAGACATTGCTCAGTTAAACTGTAATTGAATTTGGAAATGGAGCAGCACACTACTAAACTCTAGGTGAAGTTCAGGCAACAGAAGATTTCTGTCAGTCAGACAAGTTCAATCCATTAGCAAAATTGTCTGAATGTAAAAGGCAGCAAAACAACTGTAATTCTGTGTGAGCTGAAGAACTCACTGATGATTCAGAAGGTCGTTCGGTGGTGTGAATGCTAATATACTTTGGAAATCATGTGCCATAAATAAGAGCACATGAAACCAAGGTTGTTCTTGCTGTATTCTCCAGTGTGTCTTAGCTTGGATACCAACATCTCGATCTGCTATGCGTGTGTGCTCAGAAAGAGGACTCTGAGGAAAGCTTAAAAACATGTAGGGCAAATAATAAGGGAACATAAAGATTAAGGAGCTGCACACCCCCCCCCCCCCTCCCCCCCCCCCCATTTCTTGATGGAAGAACTTAAAGACTTGCCTCAGCTTTTAAAAGATCAAATTTTGAAGTCCCACATGACCAGAAATTAAAACAATGTAACATAACCTTGAGACTACTTTTGTGACCTTGTCAGATGAAACAATTGGCTGTCCAGCTTTGTAAACTGGATTTCAGTTTGCAGTGTATTAAGTCAGCAGTGCGGTATAAACCTGCTAAAAATAAGGATTGAAATGGAAACAAGTCAGTGTTGACCTTAGTCCTGTGAAGGCTGGCTTACAGGAACTGAAGTGAACTCATGTATTTTTTTCTCTCAATTTCTTTCTTTCTCTTGGATGAAATATGTTTGATTTTACAGATTAATTTTTCTTTCCCCTCATTGTGATAAAGACTCTGTGGAATAGGAAAGGTTGAATATCGCTCAGGGAGGTGAAGAGGGAAGTGATGTTTGTGCCCATGGCAGTTACTTTCTTGCAACTGTGATGGTACTTTCAGTTTTGTCACTTTTGTACTTTAAATGATAATTTTACAGGTAATACAAATGTTAAATGATATAAACCAATTCATTCCTTGCTTTTGCTCCTCTCCTGCATATATTCCCCACCCAGGCGTCATTGCTCTTTAAAATTAAGTGGAGAGAGAAGGATTTATTTTGCACCAGGGCTTTGGGAAATCTAGAAAGCAGCTGTTCACTTCCACTAGAGCAACAGAGACAGCACAGAGTGTCCTCTGGGAACTGACATTGAGTATAGCACTGCATTATAAATACCATTTCCTAAATACAGACTTGGCTCCCTGCGGCTGATGAATAGACCCGTGCTGTCTTAGTACAGGGAGCTAAAGAACAACATTTTCTTCACTTTCAGAGGAGGGGAAGGTGTCTTACAGCATTTCTTTTACTTGGCTGACTGTGTATATGGCTGGATAGAACTTTAACAATCATTTATGGAACTGACCTTGATGCTTGCTGTGGCATCACCATTTCCCACTAAAGTGAGCTGTAATTAGGGATGCAGATCCTGCATGGTGAGTAGGGCAAGATCCCACATGTGGGTCAGAGCAATCACCAGCACAAATACAAGCTGGGGAAGAATGGATTAAGAGCAGCCCTGAGGAGAAGGACTTGGGCCGTTGGTCAACAAGGAGCTCGACACAGCCTGGCAACATGCACTTGAAGCCCAGAAAGCCAACTGTGTCCTGGCTGCGTCGAAAGAGTCTTGGCCAACAGATCCAGGGAGGTGATTCTTCCCTGAAATTCTGTGCTCAGCTGGGGAGCCCCTGGTATAGAAAGTAGATCAGCCTGCTGGAGTGAGCCCAGAGAAGGGCTGTGAAGATGGTCAGAGGGTTGGAGCACTTCTATGAAGACAGGCTGAGAGAGTTGGGGTTATTCAGTTTGGAGAAGAGAAAGCTCTGGGGGATCTTATAGAACCTTCCAGTACCTAAAGATGGCCCACAAAAACGCCAGAGAGAGACTTTTTATAAGGGCATGCAGTGATTAGCACGAGCAGGAATGGCTTCACGCTGAAAGAGAATAGGTTTAGATTAGATACTAAGAAGAAGTTCTTTACTGTGAGTCTGGTGAGAAAGCAGGACATGTTGCCCAGAGAAACTGTAGATGTCCCATTACTGGAAGAATTTAAGGACAGGTTTGATGGGGCTTTGAGTAACCTGGTCTAGTGGAAGATGTCCCTGCTGATGGCAATGGGGTTGGAACTAGGTCACTTCCAACTCAAGCAATTCAATGGTTCTCTAATCCTCTCCATGGAGTGAGAGGATAGATGTGAGTTTGCATCCTTCTGTACTTCTGGGCTTAGGCACTGTTTTGATGCATAGCCCCTGATAAAAGGCTTCACAGCATCTCTGCATCACATGGCTGGTTTGTGAACTGGAGCCTAAACATCCTCATAGTACTGTGGGGATATAGCATAGTACTGTGGGGATACAGTAAGCCCCATTAAATGTCTGTTGGCTTCACACAGTGCCTCTCTATTCTTTCCCATCTGAAATAACTTTCCAGTCTCATTTGGAGAGTTTAATGCCTCTTGGACAATAGGAAGGAATTAACTTTGTTCAACCAATACAAACTAAAATGGGCAGTAAGTAACTGGATAAGTTCCCACTGACTGCTGAAAATGCTCCTCATTAGAGAACACTCATCTCTTTGGGTACTTTTTTCCATTTTGTGTTCCCCTTTCTGCAGAAAGATATAGCTCTGTCTGTATTTTGTATTCTCATGCACCTGTTCATGGCCAGATATTGTCTGAGGAGGTAAGGAAGTGAAACAGACAGAACTTTGCAGCTCCCTGTTTCAGCTGTGAAAAGCCTCTTGTGAATCACAGTTGAACAGACATGTCCTCTCTTCTTTAGAGAAAGCATCCTAAGACAAGACTGTGCTATTAGGAGACAAACAAGCTGCAGGAGGGAGTGTGATTTTTTTTTTCTTAATAATTCTTAAGTGAGTCTTTTTTACTCTGAGTGCTTCCTAATTAATCACCAGAGCACAAGCGATTGTTGGCATTCAAAATGCACAGCTGCATGATTATTTTGTTCCTGAAGATTTGAAATTGCAGTAGCTGTCAGTATCTTAGCCCCCATGTGAGCTACATTGCAATTGAAACTTTGGAGCCTCCTGTCCCTGTCAAGGTCACTTCCATGCTGTGACATGAGCCCAAGATCCAGAGTTCAGCACACACAGATTTTATACAGGTAGTAATGCAAGAACCAGAGAAAATCCTGATTGTACCCTCTGCATGAGGAAAGAAAGAAGTTGCAATAGGTAAATACAATTTTTCACAGGATTGTGGGGTCAAGTTAGAATTTGAAAGAAGACATAGTTTTGGGAATTGAAGAAGGTTTTTATAACCTCTTGATATACCTCCTCAAATAAAGCTTTAGAAGTGAATTTCTGAAATTCTTTCTTTTCCTTTTATTTTTCAGTGTGTTTCCTGGTTATCAGGAAGACAGCACCTACCAACTGCTTTGGATTCAATAAAAGCAACCATAATGTTTGCCGTTGATTAATAACTTCTGTGCAGGGGATTCTTTCTTGTGAATCTGTCCCTTCATTTTTATTAGAAAAATGGATATTTAGAGCAGTGCTATTTTCACACATTGTAAGAACCAGTCAACTGAATTAAACTTGTGTTTAAAAACTGATTCCCACCATTTAGGAAAACATAGTGTAGATGGAACCTTAGGAATCAGTTGGAAATAATTGGGTGATTTTCCTTATGAAGAATTTAAATACTATTTCATAATTTCTCAAAATGTTCATCAGAAGATCTCAGCTTTTCTTTGAAAAAGTGAATAATTTTTTTTTTTTTTTTACTTATCCAGACAGAGTAGCTCTCAAGAAAAGAATGCACTTTCTGGAATGATAACAATTTAACAACAATATTAATAGTAACAATGGCACAACAGGTTTGAGCTGATGGAAAGGCTCTTGGAACAGGATGAGTGGAAAGGAAAGGAGGCTAGAACAGGAGACAAAGCAAAACAGATGGGTAGTTCTGTACACTGAGGTTTCTAGGACCAGTGTCACCAAATAACTTTGCAACAGTAATTAAAATTACCTCCCCCTCAAAAAAAAAAAAAAAAAAATCACAGAACCCTTCTCACTCTTCTTTTATTTGCAAGTTTTGCCCTTTCATGCTGTGTACAACCAGATATCTCCTGCTCTCTGATTAGTGAAATTACTTTACAGTGCTGGTACCCTCTCTACCCTTTGACTGTGGTCAGGAGAGCTGATGGGACACAGAATGGAACGCATCTGTACATGCAGTAATGTCACTTCTATTGGTACTGAACTTGGATTTTTCAGGTTACTGTACTATTCATGTTCCCTGTGTCATGAGTGTGTTGTTTAATGCTTCATAGCCATTCCCCTTGGAAATAAAACCAGAAATGACGATTCAAATTATGCTAAAAAGTGCTGATCTTGCGTTTGCAGATTTGCTATTCCCCTTGAGTGTAGGCAGGACAGAGCTCTTAGTGGGAGCTGTGCCTAGCCCCAAGGCGAAATTAGGGCAAGGAAGCCCATGTGCTGCTTTTCCTTTCCTTCTCTGAGGGTGTCCTGCTCTTTAGAACAAAAGTATTGTAGTGCTGACACTAAATAAAAGTAAACGGGGCTGATGGGCAGCTTGCAAAGAGTTTAGTTCAGCTAAGCATTCCAGGGTTATTTCTTATTAATTATTGAAAGTATCTTTGTGCTTGAAATGATGGAATATACAAAGGATAATGTGAACCAGAGAATGCAGTGTAACTGAGTCACTGTACTGCTCTTCCACCAAATGCAGTTTAGGAATGAAGGGTGAGAGAGGTTTTAGAGTCATCATGCCTGTGAGTCAGGCATGTGCAGACACAGTGACTTCATGCAGCTTCCAGAGCACACACTTGGGATGACTTTTTACATGAGAAAGCCCATGATTTCTTGATCATGCTAAAATCTGGCTGTCAGGTGGCATGAAGACCCACAGGCTCACACTTTCCTCTTCTATGCCCAGTCCTCCCAGTGTTAGAATGGGTAGTGTCACTTTCCTTAAGGAAAAACTTGTTCTGGATTCTATTTTTTCCGGTCTATTCTAGCATATGGGACTGTGAGAAATTAATTCAGGACTGAGGCATGGTGTCCTCTCAAACTGAGTGGAATTCAAGCTGATGACCTAAAATGCAAAAGCATATAGGTTATGCGCAGTGTCATATGGCATGAAGCACTTTGAACTTTTGAGAATGAGTCTTCTTAATTCTTCTCCCTGGAAAATCAGTGAATGAAGTTTTTAATTCTCTCATAGCAGAGTCAAAAGATCTGTTCACAGAACTGTTTCATTTGGAATAGAAATTTCTGTAGGACAAAATCAGGGCAGATATAAATTTTACAGTGAAGGGGACACAGTAAGAGAGGGCATGATGTAAGTCACACATAAAAGCACCAAGAGAATGTGCTCTGAATAAGTTGCATCTGCAAGGAGGTTTAAAAGACAAGTAATGGGACCCAGTATTCAAAATAGAGGTAGCATAGAGCCCTTTCAGGTGCTCTCCATTTCCTGTACTCTGGCTGCTCTTTCAGAAAGTTGTGCCACGTGTGTCAGTCCCAAGAGGATGTCTTACATACTTAAAGGCATCTCAAATGGCACTTCACACTTCTGTTCAGGTAGCCAAAACCCTGTCAATGACAATTCCAGAAAGTTCCCCAGGTGAAACTGTGGGGACTGATAGAACTCTTTGGCCTATATTAGTAATTCCTCCTAACATTTCTTTGTTCTGCATCACTGAAGTAAAAGCAGCCTTTACCGCAGGTTATTTCGCTGTTATGTCCGTCCCACTGTGGGGCAGAGGAAGAAACAGTAACTTCTAACTGAGATTTGAAAAGTGAATAAATCTTGCTGCCACATTAGGAGCAGGCGTTTGTAATCTCTGCTTGAACCACGCTTTGAGTAAAAGGATAACAACCTGTTTTGCTAAATTAGGTTTCAAAAACATCCTAAAAGTGAGAGTTCCAGATTACAGTAGTATTTTCTGATCCAGACAGTGAAAAGAAGAGCTGCGTGAATTGTGTGCTAATCACTGACTACTTAAGACAGTGGTTAACATTACCATAAATAATTAATAATTCTTGGACTTGAATTTCAATACTGAAATGTATTTGTGTCATATTTTTACGGTCTCATTATCTCTTCTTATTTTTCTCTCTTTTTTCTTTTCTTATCAAGATAATAAATTCAGTTCTTCACAACTGTTCTGATTCTTTTCTTCTCAAGATACTTAAGTTCCTCTGTGAATAGTAGTTGCTTTTTAAAGCAGTTGTGTGTGCAGCAAAGGGCAATTCACTAGTGTTTGGAGAATCCAAATTTTTCAAACAATTAGGTTGAGATGGGGGATCTTGTCTTGTTTGAATGTCCACAAAGTGCGGTTTTGCTATTCTGTACACGCCATACATCCTTCTAGCAACTGAGTGCCTTCTGGCACTGCAATAAGCAGTGCCCTTAGTGTTTTGAGGTCCCTGAGAACCTGAGGTTCCTCAAAAGCAGAGTTGGAGATTGCACTTCCTTTTTTTTTTCCAGCTACACTAGGGACCAGTGAAGACATTGGATTTGATCCTCCCAGCTGACCTTGGAAACTTTGGAGTTACAAAACCTCCTTTACACTGGCTTTACAATGTGTTGCTGTTTTTAAAATATGTAGGCTGCTTTTAAATCAGCAATGCAGAACAACCAAATGTCAGTGGGATTTACCAATACAGAGCAAATATCTCCTTGGAGCATATACAGTTGCAGGTTTGCAAGCGATTTGGAAATCCTCTGAGACTTTATTGCAATTTAGCTTTCCTTAGAACAAAAGAATTATATGTTTGGGCATTTTAAGGATGGCTATTTCCTGCTAGATGAGTTAATCTAGAATTTGGTGATCCAAAATTTGCAGGTTTACATACAGAACTATTTTTTGCTGAGGAAGCAATGTATAATGAGCTCTGAGAGCTGCCAGCAAGTGTCTGCAGCTTTAAGTCATGCAGTAAAAAATGAATTCAGCCCTGTGAATTGTGAGCAGCTCCTTGAGAATCTTTTCAATATGTATAAAGCAGGGTGTGCATAGTAATAGCAAATGCACTGATTCCACAGTGCAAACATTTTGGAGCAGGAAAACGTTTCCCCCACTGTTTTATTTGTTTTAACTAACTCACGTGCAGCATCAAAAACGATATCTGAGACCAACTCTGGCTTCTTGAAAAGTCCCTGTACTATGTTAAACTGCAGCAGTGGGGCGATAAAACAGTGTGAGCCTGAAGGAAATACAGCCCCATGCATTGTGCTGTGCTGTGCTTAGTGAGAGGTCAGTCCTTGAGGCTTGGCATGGGTTATTGACTATCTGGGGAGAACAAGGAGCTTCTGCAATGACTGCTTACACCAATAAGTCGTCAAACTGATGTTTTTACTGGACACATTGCCAGGGCAGGAAGGCAGTTCAGAGACTGCTGGCTAACCAGCCCCATGCTTGGGCAGTAAGTGACCCATCTTTACTGGGTTATGATGTACCTGCTGGGGGAAAATGGGCTGCCTCAACTGGATCAGTGCTGACAGGACACTGCACATCCCAGTGAAAGCTGCCAGCTGGAACTGCTGAGACTGGAACATTGTGCTTCCCAAGAATGCTCCTCTGCAAATGTACCTTTGATATCAATCACTGAGATATGTGATCTTTCTTTTACAATTAAGCTTTGGGGAGTGGTGACTCTTTAAAGCTTTTAGATGCTGAGGTTGAACAAAAGCCTGACTTTTCAATGACTCCCATGTTGCCTCTTGGCGCTTACGGACTCAGTATCTTCTTTATTTTGCTTACACAATTGCTTCTGCTGTTTTCTCACAGAATTTGGTAGGCATGCCTCATACTAGCTGAATAATATTTATATATGTGATGTATCTTCTGTGATATCCTATGTCTTCCAAAACATCCTGGGAAACTTTCATCAGTTTCATTTCAGGTGTTCTTGCAGTGTGAGCAGACTTAGATGCTTTTCAATATATTTATTCCCTTACTCCACTTACCTGCAGGACATAATTGCCTTCTGGCATACCAATCTGTCTTTGAGAAAAAAGAGAGAGAAAGAGAAGACAGTGTAACATCCAAGCTTTTTGATTCTTTTTTCCCATTTATTGTTCTTTGTTACTAAGCAAAGCAAAGCTCTCTTAGTTTGTAGGCATAACATTGCCTCTATACAAAAGCTTTTTTTGTCATCTGGATCACCTTAATTTTTTACCATCCTCTGAACATAAACCATGAAAATTGTTCCTTTTCTTCCACCCTACCTTGTGAATCTCATTTGCAAATTGTGAGAGGGTCACAAGCAAAATGTACAGAATACGAGACGTTGCAGTTTAAAGGTTTTATGGACATTCATTTGGGATGACTTTCTTAAGTCACTGGTCATGTAATGCTTTAGTAAACGGAAGTGATTAATTCATAAATGAAATTAGTGGGAAAATGACAAAGAATTTTAAAGGAAGTGTACTATTCACAGGAATGGAACTTATTAAACTTCAAAATACGAGGCAGCCTGTTCACCCCCTAGACTCCACAGTTGTGATTATAACAGATGGAGATTCAGAGGTACTTAACTGGCTGCAAGAAGGTATTCTAACTGGATTTGAATAGTGTAAGGGTAAAGAAGGGAGATAGTTGCAAAGAAAATCAAGACTGAGGACAAAATTCCCAAGTTTATACTATGCCTGTTTCTCCTCCTTGTGGTGAGTCATAGTGTTCATCACCTGCACTACTCAGGGGTTTGTTTTCCTCAGTAAGAACAGTGGAAGAATCTATCTTGCCTCTTGTATCCTTGCTTGGGTTGGTTCCCCCATTAGAAGTACTTTTCTTTCTGAGCATGCTTTTCCTGTCTCACAAGGTGCAGCCTTCTGTGCAACCTGGTGCTTCCTTCTGACTGCAAAACCTCCACACCACTGAGAGCAGAGGGTGAGCAGCAGCTTTTTCAGTATGGCTTGCTGCAGACTGAGCTGCAGCTCTGTGCCTTGTATGTCTCTCTCCTGGTTACTTTCCTGCCAGGCAGTGCTAAGGTGTTGTATGAACACTTGATTACAATTTTTCAAATATGTTCTAAGGAAAAAGCAGTTCTCTGTAGGCTGATGCTGCTTGGGAAACAGTGGAACAGTGTGTGCATGTGTTTCCTGTCTGCCTATCTAGATACTAAAAATTCTCCTGGTCTCCAGAAAAGTAAAGTTTGCCTGTGTTTATCCAATTTTTTCAATCTGAAATCTAAAGTTTGGTTCTTTTGTACTCATGCTTTTCTTGTATGTCTGGTTGGTGCTAAGTTCTGGTTCAGTTAATATGAATTTATCTGCCTTACTTTTCAGTTGAACTTTTACCCGTCACGGGCTGAGAGGCAAGTTATATTGTCAGGCCTCAGTTAATTACCAGTGCCATTTTTTTTTTTATATTTGTGGTGCCTAAGCAATCAGGAGAACAGCAGGTTAAGTCACATTTGCAAAGAGATCACGACTCAATTAGTGCTTAAGTGTAGAAAATGAAAAAAGAATAATTAAGGGTATGGCAGTAACAATATTAAATGCCTGGTTTAGTGCTAAGGAACCTGATCTACATAGAAGCTGACTAAAAGAATGAAGGATTAAAAGGGATATATAAAAAGCCTGAAAGCAACAGGGAATTTGTGTGAGAGACTCTTCTCACAGAAAAATTAGAAGAGCTTGTTAGAACAGGACACAGCATCTGGTTCTGCAAAATCAAATGTCTTTGGTTTGCTTCAGGGGTAGTTTAATTTTGGTTGTGAAAACAGAATTAAAAAGCATCTGACATTCGAGATCATCCCTGTCCATTCCAATCAAGAAGGTCCCAAAGTGTCAAAGTTTTACTTATTGGCTTTTCTCTCTCTCTCACTAGGGAAAGCTGTTTTAACTTCTGGGTTCAGCCATGCTTCTTTCTACAACAGCATGTTGTAGTTACCATAATTCCCATTATTTTTAACTACTTGCCCCCAAAGGTATTGAGCTGCAAACTCAGTAACTGAAGGGATTACTGCATGGGATTGGAAAGGCTGTCTCAAATTTTATTCTACTTACAACCTAGTGGTACTGACAGTGTGGAGAGGAGGTGCTGCTTCCCTCGATGTAAAACTGCTAAGCAGTTGGAGCCAGCTGAGGAGCCAGCTTTTTGGGTTATATATCCTTCCCTGGAAACTAATTAATTTGAGAGACATTGCATGTGTGCTATTTGTTAGCTGGGTGAAATATTTCTGAATGGGGTGGCAGCTCAAGGATTTTTAAAGGAATTCTGGAGGAGGAATTGTACACAGGAGCAGAGATATGCCAAAAAACTGTTCACCTCCTTTTCCATTGAAAAGATGGTTCCAGCTTGTCCTCCAACTCCAGGCTGAGAGGAAACAGCCCCTTGGCTGTGACTTGCTCCTCACACTGGGGATTTATCTTTCAAATTTGTCATTTAGCTCATTCATCGGGGTAGTCTGTGTCTGAGCAATATATAGCTGCTTCCCTTCCCTGTAGGAAGCTGGCTGGTAAAATAAGGCTTTCTTCATGAAGAACATCCAGCTGCTCTTAAATCTGGGTGCCTTCAGTTCACTTCTTTGTGACCCTGTTTTACTTTTTCTTAGTTTTTAAAAAACTTGCAGACAGCCCCTGTGATGTGAGGCTGAGTAATGGAACTGGCAGCAATACGCAGGAGAATAGGGAAGCTGAATTGCAGAATTAGCACAGTAAAAAACAATACTGGCACTGCACCAGTCTGCAGCCGTGACTGGGTGTACAGATCATCACAGAAGGTGGATGGGGTGAATATGCTTTTTCCACTGGGTTACAGATCCATACAGTAATGAGACCCTAGATGAATTTGAATCTTCAGTGGACAACAGCCACTTTCTGTTGCTACTTGAATATACAAGCACCAAGATGTTTATACCCCACAGTGCCATGTAGAATACATGGGGACTCTCCTTCTCCTCCTGGGAAAAGTAGTTTGGTACTGTGGTGCTCTGCTCTAGCACTGTTATGAATCAGGGGTTACTATTTTGAGAAAAAATTTTTTGCAGCAAAATTTCAGCTAATTGGTATGTAAACCTTTTCTGTGGGACAGGGGTATTCAGTAACACCATGGGGCATCTAACAGCTTGAGTAAGGGAAAGATTATCAAATATTTCTTTTTTACTTTATAGGGGGGCATGTGTATGTGTGTGTTTAAAATTGCATGTGTTTTTAAATATCTGCAAATATTTTCTGAGTCTGAAAAACTGCTCAGGAATCATGTTTCTTCACAGAGCCTGCAACCCTTTGTCAGGTGAGCTCGGTGCAACCTTAACCAACTGAGTTTATACTTAATGTAGACATTTCATGTGGATTTAAACAGGCCTGAGGTTTGATTACATTTGCTTTTCTTATAGAGGCACCTGCCTCTTTTCTTGACAGATGCAGTGGATTGACTCTGGCTGCACACCAGGTGCCCACTGAAGCCTCTCTATCCTTCCCTTCCTCAGCTGGACAGGGGAAAGAAAATGTAATGAAAGGCTCCTAGGTGGAGATAAGGACAGAGAGATTTCATTAACCAGCTCCAGCCAAGAGCAAATAGACAGGACTTAGGAATGCTAGTTTAATTTGTTGCCAGTCAAATTGGAGTAGAATAATGAGAAGTAAACCCAAATCTTAAAACAATTTCCCCGTACTGTTCCCTTCTTCCCAGCTCAATTTCACTCCCAATATTCTCTATCTCCTCCTCCCCCAGGTGTGCAGGGAGCCACGGAATGGGGTTTGGGTTAGTACTTCACTTATTGTCTCTCTCTCTCCCTCCTCAGGGGGAGGACTTCTGCTCCTTCTCCAGCATAGGGACTCTCCTACAGAAGACAGGAAGTCCTCCACGGACTGCTCCAACGTGAGTCCATTCCATGGGCAGCAGTTCTTTACCAACTGCCCCAGCAGCCCAGCAAAGAGGAAATATTGATGTGCCAAAGTCACGGTACACATGACAGAGAATCCTGTCACAAACAACTGTTAGCAGAAACCCAGGTAATGAGATAGAAGATGCTGCATTCCCTCTGCTCCAGAAAATCAGGAGCCTGTTGCCTTCTAGACTTCCAAGTTAGTCACTCTTCTTCATCCTTGAGCTGTAGGTTAAGAGCTGGCGATTAATGGCTTTGAGGGACTGGGTAGGTCAGATGACTTTTGTTTCTTGTACTGGGGCTTGTGATAAGGGTATGTCCATAACCAGAGCATTAGGGGTTAATAGGGCACTAAGGGGCATTTCAGCATATGGTTAATTAGTTATCATGCAGGCTGATTGATTGCCTACCTATTAAATCTTCTGTTGGTGGACTTATAAAATGTATTACTCATCTGTAAAATGGCTATAACAGCTACAAATCATTTAAGAAACCTTGTAACTCCGTTATGAACCTATTCTTTAGAGTGAGGATCTTCATACCCCGTGTTTTTAAATTATGCATATTATGACCACACCTGTGTCGTATGTGACCATATCTACTAGACTGCAGAATTCAATAGAAAGCATCAACTGTGTTTCCTAGTGGCTGCTTATTTTGCTCTCCAAGTTTTTATCCTTGCCTTTGTGGAAGCTAACACACTGTCTTTGAAGATGTCCTACAAGGTCTGTGGCAAAATCCAGCTGTCAAAACTGTGGGCCAAAGGGAGCACAGCCATTTGTCCTGTCAGTGGGAAGTACTTGTTTTGGGCTGTTACACCACCATGAGAACCAAGAAAAATGCTGACCAAACGCCAGGTGGTCCTTTCCAGTGGAAACTGGTGGGGTTCTCAGTGGCTTATGAAGAGTTATGTAAGTTCTTGGCCAACATTGTTTTCATTCCATTAAGTCATGGGTAGCCTTGTTTAACCTGCTGGCACCTGAGGGCATTTCTGATTGTGCTTGCTTATGTTTGTTTGTGGCACTGAGAAGCGATTCTAGGGACTGTGGAAACCTGGGAGTGAAGCCTGTTTCCAAAGCTTCTTACTCCCAGTAAAACCCTCTCTCTCTGAAGAGCAAAGGCTGTACCAGCTCTGTCACATGCCATCATTTCCCTGTTTCAGGAGAGATTCTGTGGAGGACTTGCTGAAACTTTTACTTAACAGGGGAGCTTCGCAGGATGACTTTGTGGCATAATTCTGGATATTTGTAAGGCTATAGTTTTCTTTTGTTTTTGTTCACTTGATTCACCTACAAATGTATCATTCAGCCCCAGTGCTGTTGCTGGGAAGAGACTGCCAGGGCCTTTTTTAAAATTAAATTTTCAAATGCTTCCTTCCCACTCCTATGCTTTTTATATTAGCCTTTGGAAATCAGAAATTGAAATCTGTTTCCTCCCTCGGGTTTCCTCTCTCTCTCTCTCTCTCTCTCTCTCCTCTCTTTTTCCTTTCTTCGCTTATATTGCTTGAGTGTTTGATGACTGGTTTTAGAAGTCAGCCTGTAAGTTCATGAAATGAAACAAACCAAGAAACAAGTGGTACTACACTGAGATTGGAAGGGTGTTAATATATTTTGCAGAAAGGCTTTACAGACTTCAGTCACAGGCAGGAATGCAGGGACATAATAGGTAATACTAGAATGGAATGAATCCCAGAAATACCTCTAGCACAGATGTGGGTTGCCAATAGGAAGCTAGTACCAGACAATGAAGTCTGTAGATCCCAAATGAAATGTGTCTCATTATGAGACATCCTATGTTACACCTCAGGACATGTTGATGTGAAGGCTGGACATTGGAACATTGGTCCAACAAACTGTGCCAGTTTCTCTCCTTGTCCTCTTAGTGGGGTGTGATGTCATGCTGCTGTCTGGAGGTGATGCTGGCCCAGCCTGGCCTCCCTGGCACCTCACAGAATGCATCAGCACCCCAAAGAGGGCCATGTGCCTGTGCCTGTCTTATTTCTCTTTTCATGTGCCCTTCCCTCCTGTCAAAAGATTAACTTTAGGTGTGAGAGAAGAAGAAAATCAGTCCCTTCTTTTATAATAAAAACCTGACTCCAGGAGTCCTGTCCAGTGTTTCTGGCTTTGGGGGTTTCATCACAAAATTCTTGCTATACATATGTTTTCATTAGAAAAACCCCACCCACCTAAGAAAGCAGTTCAGTTTTTCAATTATTCAGTGAGGTTTTATCAAGACTGGAAGCTTTGGGACATGATTGCCAAAGCTTCTAGTGTTAGTGGCAGATAGTTAAAAACAAGATGAAATTACTTCTTAGAAGAAAAACTTCCTATGATGAAGCAAGGAAAGTTTAATAATTTGGAATTTGGAAGTAGCTGTCCTGGTTTAGGTGTTGTTTTTTTTTTGTTTTTTTTTTTTTTTAATACTTGTAACTGACATAACTGTTGCCCTGCAAAAGAAAACATGGGGATACAGGAGGATTACCTGTCCTCCATGTCTCCTAACTGCAGTGTGATTTATACTTTATCTGTATGCTTGGTATTAATGACACAAAAAAATAATTTTTTAAAATTGTTTTGCAAATTTTAGCTTTGTTATTGAAGACTTTCCAGAGAAGGGCTTCTGGAAATGTTCAAATTAGCAAGCCGATATATAAGGAGAGGACAGACTTCTTCTCTTAGCTTATCGCTTTACACAATTGTATAACCTCCTCACTTGCATCAGAAATTCCAGCATTAAGTAGCTGCTGAAGCCATTGTTCTTTGTTCATCCTCAGATCTTTTTTCAGGTGTTTTTAACATGGTCCTTCACTCTCTGCCTCTTCTCCTCTTCAGTTAAAAGAATATGAGTAGGATCAATATTTTCCCTTTATTGTTGTTCTGTCATCTTGTTCTGAATGTTCTCTTTGCAGGGATAAACTGAATATCCTCACAGCCATGAGCATCCTCACAACCAAATACCTCCATCTTCTTTCCACTGTCTGATTCACATACCTTTTAAACGGTACTTTTTTTCCTGTGTGCCCCAAATCTCACAATCAGACAGCAACTTCCCTCTGGCTTCCTGCTCCTTTTGGATTTGCACACTGCCCAGAAATGAGATGTTACCTCCTTCCTTCTCTCATGAGCTGTGCTGCCCTTAAATAGAGTCCACTTGCACATCTCAGTCATGCTTGGCTGACACATGGTGTGGATCTGATGAAGCACCAGGCAGAGTCTGGTTGCACATGGTGACAGTTTGGGATACGTGCAGCCTACGTGGGTTTCGGTCTGCAATTAGGTGCATCTTGGTACTCTCTAGTGCTGGTGTTTCCGGATGGAACCTATCCACTCCAGAGCAAGCCTCTGGAGTTAAGTAGCCTTTGTCAGAGCTATTATGAATGCAAAGTAGTTATTACTTACTGTGAACTCTGTCTGGCCCATCCCCTGCACAGGGGATCCCCTTGTCAGTCATCTTAGAAGCAGCTCAGGGAAATCCTGAGCACAGTTAAAACAAGCAAATGAGTCCTGAAAGAAGGACCTTACAGTCACAAAATACTTCAGTTATAAACTCAGCTCATCCAAACACCCTAACAAAGTTGCCAGGCTCCTCAAATACTGCTGCAGTGTGCCAACCCCAATTACCTGTTGCAGGGAAGCTTTTCCTATTTTCAGAGTGGTGCTGTTGGAGCTGTTGTAGGGTTGGACTGCACTTCGTCAGCTCCATGGAGAATCAGGGAAGTCAAAAGGTCTTAGGGGAAGCAGGAGGCCTGGCATGTGCAACGGTGCAGTTGGCTTGCAAGAAGTCGCATTAGAGCCTGACCATAGTGTGGCTCCTCAGCCCTTCCCACATCTTCAGCAAAGGGAGATCCTCCAGCCTTTATAATATATTGATTAGAGGGAGAAAATAGCGTGCCTGGAGATGGTGTCTGTAGGCTCTCTCAGTGAAACTTTTCAGCCAAAACTAGGTCAGGTTTGAAAACCTAATGTGTGCACTGAAGCACAAAGGCAGTAATAGAGAGACTTGTTCTCAGTAATGATATTTTAAACAAAAGGAAAGAGCAGGCATTCTGTTTGTTTAATGGCTGCAAGCTGATGGGATGGTTCACTACAGCTGTGTTTTGCTTTTAGATGCTATCACAGTATTTACTTGCAGAGACAGGACAATGAGTTGCAGGCAGAGGCTGGCAGGGAGGATGCAACAGCAAAAGTAGCTAAATAGCATAATTTTTCTTGTTATAATTTTGATACATTGCAGTGCCCATTATCCAGACACAAAATGAGAGGTGCTCCTGTGGCCTTACAGACAGAGTAGCTAAGGTGGAGGAGACCATTATCTCTGTGTTGCAGACAGAGATCTGATACTAACAGAACAAACAATTTTCTACAAGTCTAAAGAAAGTCTTTATCACACTATGTATGAAGCCAGTGCCACGTTCTTGCATCTGATCCTCAGTACAAATGTCTTTCAATTATAAGAAGGGTTGGCCTCTTGCAGCTTGTTTTTGCCCCATGTCAGATGGAGCAGTGGGGCAGGGGGGTAGTAGTTGGTACTGACACCAGGAATGTCCACCAGCAGTGGATGTGCCTGCAGGGCTGTACACCCTTGGGAAACTTGTGAAGCAGCATGTGCAGCACTACAGGTACCCAACCCGGTAAATTGTGTTCCTCTGAGATGTTACTCTTTACCAGGGTCTCTTGCACTGATGTCTTAATGAGACTTCTCTTCATCCCTTTTGGAGTTGTGCAGAATCATAAATGTCAGGATCATAAAATCATAGAATGGTTGGGTTGGAAGAGGCTATTAAGATCACCTAGTTCCAACCCCCCTATAACCCCCTCTTGGTGTGGACAGGGACACCCTCCACTGGACCAGGTTGCTCAAAGCCCTGATGAACCTGGCCTGGAACGCTTCCAGGAATGGGGCATTCACAGCTCTTCTGGGCAACTTGTGCCAATGCCTTAGCACCCTCACAGTAAAGAATTTCTTCTGAACACCTAATCTAAAACTACTCTTTCTGTTTGAAGCCTCAGCAGTCCCTTGGGCACCTCTAGTCCATGGGGATACCTCTTGTGTGACCTGCAGATGATGGCCTGGGGAGAGAGAAATACTCCTTTAGGGGTGAAATCTTCCTGTCCTGAGAAGGGTGTCTCAGGTAATGTGTATGTTTTGCTCAGGATTCATCCTCTCTCTCTATTGTCTATAGAAAGAGCTTAGACATTTAATTTTTACATCTGGCCTCCTTTTTTTTTATTTTTTCTGGAAATACAGGACCTGCTCTATTCTTGGTATCAAATCCTGCTGGGCTACATGAAGACACTCAGCTGATTTTCTTTAGCAATGGTATTACAAAAATAGAGTAATATTCTCCTAGGGCTACTGATAATAGAGCCACTGTACACATCAAGAATGCTGTGCTTCTTTAGTTATTCATTTTTATTGTGTGCTTTGATATTTTTGGAGAGAAGGTCTGACGAAGCAAAATACGAAGAAGTGGCTATGGCTGATAAAGTGAGGCAAAGGGAATGATCTAGGATCTGGCTCACCACAGCATTTTGTTGAAATCTGTTCTAGGTAGGCTTTAAGGGAGCCTGCATTCCTACAACCTCTGAGTGCTTTCCAGTAATGTGTTAAGAGATGCTACCAACATCTGCTGCTTGTGAGTCATCCTTCTTTTCCTCTTTTTCCAGAGCTAGATGGGAATTTATTTTTTGAAAAGAAATATGCAGCTTTATATCCTATCTAGCATGTGCCTGGGGCTCAGAAATGCTTAGAAGTCTTCTTAGATAAATACCAAAATTTTTCATGTTGTTATGTGACTTTAGAGTAGGTAGCAGAGACAGTTACTGCTGTGGTATGCTGGGTGGAAAGCCACAGCACGGAAAGACCTGGAAAATTTGCATGTATCATCAATATCAGAGTCAAAACAACACCTCAGGTCCACCAACCTGCAGCTGTAGTCCCTCGGTGTTGGTTGTTAGTCATGAGCTGGGAAAGCACACTGGGCCCTCTGTGGCCTACACGGGGTTACTGTGGCTGTTCACTGAAGTGTTGGGGGCAGATGCCTTGCTTTCTGTCAGCCCAGATATGAAAACATGGTACTGGCATCACAGGGAAGGTTTTCAGTCTTCTTTTCTACTTCACCAAACATGTTTTTAGGGTGGCTGCTGCAGTGGTTTATAGACTAACTCCACTCAGGGGATGGAGCTGTTGTCTTTACTGACACTGTTTTTTCTTGCACCAACCTGCAAATGAAGTCAGGGCTGGCGAGGCACTAAGACTATTCCTTATCAGAAATTGCTGACAGAAAATGCTTGTTTAATTTGGTCTTGCTCTAAGCAAAGCCAGCAGTTTACCACATCTTTGAATGTGCTGTTCATTTATCAAGCAAAACCATGAGGTGGATGAAATTTGTCAGAGAAGATGAAGGAGGATCTTATAAATTGGTCAGTTTGGAACTCTCACTGTGAGTGATGTTTCAAAAATGTTAATATCATCTGTAATTACTCAAAATTACACATAATTTATGTTGTGCTTGTTCACTGCTCTAACAGTCTAGGAAAACACTTTACAATTAACTCTGGATGATAAGATTTAATTAGAGCTTTCAGACATTTTTATCCTACTCATCTGTTTTTAGTTGTAAATGCAACATTGACTTTTGATTTCTTTAGTGGTTGGACAGTTGGCTGAATAGTAAATGATAGGTTCAAATATACAGAAATGATGAAATGAAATTCCCTTGGATTAGTAGCAGAGATAATTTTCTGTTGTGGGCCTATATTTATCATTTAACTCACAGACATGTTTATGTTATTGGTAAAAAATCCTTTTGCACCTGAGCTATAGCTCAGAATTCTATTGCCCACCTGCCACCTATGCCATAGGCATAGTTTACTAAGTTGCAAGAGGAATTCTTTTTAGATCAGCAGACTGTTGGGATAGGTTACCCTTTCTACAATGATTTCTTTTGAAATCTTTGTAATTTTTTTAACTTTTCTGTGTTCCCATTTATTTGCCTGTAAAAAACCCCAGACTATTCGGCAGCAGAATTTGCAAAACACTTTGCAATCTCAGGACAAGAGCATAGTGTATAGGCAGAATATGCCTACTTTTTTCCTTCCTTCTCATGTGCATCTTAAATGCAAGATCATTGTCAGTGGGCACAAGATTGAGGCTGTTGAGAGTACGTACCTCAAATAATTAGCTTTCTTTTTGAGAATATGTGTCTAAGCTGAAAGTAAACAAGAGTTTTTGTAACCAGAAGGCTGCTCTGAGGTTGGAGTAAGTCATATGCAGGCTGGGGCTCTGTTTATGTTTCCATTAAAAAGACATTTGATTGGTTTGTACGTCATTTTTTTCTACTTTTTCTACATATGATACCTATGATCTTACAGAATATTTGGTTGAGTTTCATAAAGAAATTACTTTGCTGGACAGGTCATCTCCCTTTGACAAGCCCCAAGAATAATCTACTCAAAAAAGAAACAATGCCAAATAACTCATCAAATGTTAGCACCACTGCTTGGAAGAAAACTTTTCCATATTTTTCTTTTCCTGGATATGGTAGAAAAGACCAAATCTTCTTTGGCACTCATCATGGTACTGTGATGAAGAGGAGGATCATGTTGCACTTTGATTTACCCATGTGTGTTTGGCAGAAAAAAATCATAGAATCATCACAGAATCACAGAATAGCCTGGACTGGAAGGGAACTTATAGATCATCTAATTCCAGTACTTCTCCCATGGGCAGGGACAGCTTTGACTCGTTCCTCAGAGCTCCATCCAGCCTGGCTTTTAACACTTTCTGGAACAACTGGAAGTACTAGTCCTTTAACTAGGGATTCAGCTTCCTAAATTCCCTTATGAGTCTGGCAACTTTAACCCTTCCACAAAGCAGAAGCAAAATCTCACCCTCATTATGATAGCTGTTGTCATTACTATTGTTACTGGTTTTATGTGGCATGGCAAGAACTTCTGCCTCTAGTATTAAGGTGTAACTCATGCACCTTTGGGAAAAAAATGATAGGATTAGTCCTCATGGAACCAGCCTATAGATATTAAGATGTGTATTTGAAAATTCATATTTCCCAAGAGGTCTATTCCCTAATAGTGAGCTTAATATCAAATGAGGTCTGAAAATGATATTCATACTGTGTATTGTCCCCTACAATATGATCATCTGATAAAATCATATGATTTTTAAAAAGTCATTGTGAAGTGACTCTCTCCTACCTCCTCCACCGTATTATTCTATTGTCTCTTGGGAAGTACAATATTGACATTGCAATGCTGCTTCTGCTCAGAGTCAGTGATACAGGTGGCTTGATGTGCCACCTCTGAGGTCAACAGCAAAATATCTTGCATGTCAGTGTGGGCAAGGCCTTCAGAAGGTTGAATGTTCTTCTTTCAGAAGAAATCAAAACAGAAAATCTGTCCTTAAAGTCTTGGTTTGCCAGTGAGACTCCCCAGTTCCTACTGCTTTCCTAGGATTACACTCTGACTCCACCTCAGTTTCACTGCTGTCTGTTAATTTTCCTGTCTGTTTCAACAGGATGCACTGCTACAGATTATTACTGCATTACAGTCCAAATGAGAGGCAAATCACTGACCTTTATGCAGGAGAATGAATCCCTTAGGTGATACAGCTGTTTTGCAGCAGTGGCTATCTTGGAGCTCTCTGATGCCACGTAGACTGGCGTGAGGGAGACAAGGCACAGCTGAGTGAAACACAGCTCCTCCTCTTCTAAATGCTGCACATCTCAGCAGGCACAAATTAGAATGTCTTGGACAGACCCATTGCCTGTTTACACCAGCTTCATGTGGAGACAGAACATTAAAAGGCTCTTCCTTGGGCAGGATGAAATGGGCAGTCTCACACCCTGACACACAGGAGCAAGGAGAGCAGCGAAGTAACTCGCTCACAACAGTATAGGTTTCCTCACATGCTATCCTCACTTGTTACTGAGCCCACCTTCTCTCCTGAGTTTGATCTAACTTAGAGCTAAACTGGCATAAACCAAGGTATTCTTAATAATAAGACCTTAGCAGCACAAATGCAAAAGCAACTGAATCTCCTCAACATTCAATTTGTCCAGGTCAGAACTTTTCTGGAATCTGTAAGGTATCACTTGTGCTTCTTTTATACGCTTCCTTTCTCTTACTTATGGCCAGGACAGGTAAGATGTGGTCCACATGCAGAACAGACTTCTGGGACATATCCATCAGTTTGATGGTTTCTGGGAGCTGTGCTCAGACAGCAGGTTCTAGCTTGTGCTATGTGAAAGTTGCATCAAGGAAAATACAGGCATGGGCTAATAAATCATATTTCAAGGTGACTAAAATATAACTTCTGGGTCCCACAAGGATTTGTGTTACTATTGGCTTTAATGAATGGTTTAAAAGGGAATTTTAGGCAACAAATGTGATGATAGCACAAAATGATTAAGAGCAATAAAAGCTGGAGGAGAAATGACAAAATTAAGAGGGGCCTAATAAAGCTGGATAAGTGGGCAATGCAGCAGCAAATGAAAGGCAGCGTTGCAAGAAAATTTATACTAGAAAAAATGGTGTTAACTCTTTTCATGCATTCTCGAGTTCTGTATTTTACTCTGAATATATCTGGAGTCCTGGATGGTTTAAAGAATACTGCTACTCAGAGCTTTGGTGTGATGACCAGTGCAGAATAAGAGTGGTAGGTCATGCAATCTACCTAGACAAGGCAGAGATGGGTGATAGGAAAAGGAAAGGAAAACATCAGAGACTGTAGTGTTTGCCCATGGTCACTTGAAAAACCAAATGTAGAGCAGAGGGCTTGGGAATGTCATGCCTAGGGCCAGACTGAGCAGCAGGGATGAATCCCTAGAGGCCAGGCCATTAATTGAGAGGCATACTGCTCCAGGGGGCCATAGCATCATACAGATGGCCAGGATGGGGAATGAATCACTCTTTGTCTAACTCTGTTTGTTAGAGAGAGAGTTGAGATGGATTGTTTAGCCCATATGCTCAATTTTTAAGTGGCTGAAATTAGTAAAATGACTTGCACGCTCTGTTATTTTTTCCTCTGAACTACTGATTTGCAGCCACAGCTGAGATTAGGGGCTTGTTGCTGGATGGGTATGTCCTTTGTCGTCAGAGAAACAAACCAAAATGATTAATGGTAAAAGCTCTGTGCACTCAGACCAGCCTTGGAGCACAAGGGGACTGGGGGCACTGGTGAGGGTAAGTAGGACCTTGTCCTGGCCCTCTGACATTTCTGTCCTTACACCAGGGCAGTGGATAGAGTGGGCACAATGCAGAACTGGAACTGTCCCCTGGAGTGTCTGGCACTATGGCAAAGCCCAGTCCCTCCACCATGGCAGGCTGAACTCCCTGACTGCAAACCATGAGTAGGTTTTATGTAGTGCTGCAAATGATCATGCACACGGCCAGGCCTGCCCTTGAGTGGGAGGCTGAGGACCTGTGTGACCAGTATGCTTGTGTCGCTGACAGTCTGTGGCACCTCACCTTTCCTTTGGGCTTGGAATCTTCTATTCTGGGCCTGCTGAGCCCTGGTGTGTCTGAAAATGGATCCTTTTCATATCTCATCAGCAAAACCAGAGGGTTCTTCTGTTTTGTTTGTGGCAGTGTGAGAGACACAAGTGTTGGTTGTTGGCATAGAGATTTTCACAGACTGCAGAAACACTGTCACCTGTTCCATAAAATGGAAAAAAACCCTCCAGGCTGCCAAGTGCCTACTAAACACCAGCTGGTAAGTGTCACAACATCAAGCTGTGCAACTATTGACTGTGATCACAAATTGAGGCAAACCTGAGGATTATCAGAGAGCCTAATGCTGACATGCAGCTTAGGAAGGTGGGTTATGAATTCCCCTGTGACATGAGTGCAAGCCCCTAGCAAGAAGGCTGCTGGTCTTTCCACTCTGGGGGATACAAAGCCTGGGAAGCTGCTCCTGTCTGCTGCATAGCCTGTCTTGCAGAGACCATGTCTGGGGGCTTCTGTGGAGTCAAAACAGACCGTGAGGCAGCTCATCCTGGGAAAACTCTCAGTCAATGCAGAAGGTTGAAGACAATCTGATGCTGGACTGTGCTTTGACACCCCATCCTCTCACTCTGCCTACAACAGGAGATTTAAACCGTCATGGAATCAGGATATGAAGAACAATCTAGAGGCTCTTTTGTTACTGTAGGCTGTGGCTGCCAGGAGAGACAGTAATGGTCTGAAAATACCAAATCATAGCTCTGTGGAGGGACAAAGTTATCTATGTGCATTGCAGGCTTGTATGGCTGCAAGGGTAATGACTTATACTTCCCCGGAAGGCTTTGAGCAATGAGTGTACTAACACTGCGGAAGACTGCTTAGAAAGGTTATAGAGCTTTAACAGTTGGGCCTTTCAGAAGAAAGGGGCATCTGCTTAAAATATGTAAAACTAATGTTTAGATCAGACAGGGAAGTGGTAGAATAGATGTCCTCCTGCCTACGTTCTGTGGTATCAGTAGTGGCAGGAAGCGAGGAAGCTCTCAGACTTTCAACAGCAGATCTGTGTCCTTTACACTGCTTCCTTGATCATGATGGCTGCCATTCTAGTTTATTGTTTTAAAATCAATATGACATATGAGAGTGAGTGCTGCGGTATGAATACAAGAATCACTATCAAATAATTATAAGTGCTCTCTCTACAATGATGTAAAGCATGTTCAGCTGATAAACAGAACCCTTGGCATGTTTGTGAAGTCCCAGATTTTCATCACATCAGATAAGCAAGCAAGAAGTCACTAAAACCTTTTCTCCTCGGCAAGTGCATGACTCTGCAGGGATGCATGACTTTGTATGAGTCTATGGAAACAAAGCTCCTGTCTTAAATTGGGACAACCTAAGATTAGACTAAGGAGAGACTGCAATGTTCTGTGCACCTCTGCAACAGTAACTGAGCACGGCATGCCCATAGTAAAAGTGTGGTAACTGTGGTTATGTGTGCACATCTACTTTCTGGCAATTGGAGGTGTAGAGAGTCCTCAGCTAGAAATAAACCTGCAAATTCCATCGCGGACTGTTCTGCTTTCAGAGGCCTTTCCCCACTTTCCATGACACTTGTGTTAGTGTAATTTCCCTAGCTCTTCTCATTTACACATGCAAACAAGAGACGATCCAGGTGCAAAACTGACTGCAGAGTAAGAATGAAGAGATACTTTATCTTAGTCTGTCATGTCTCTGAAGGCATGAGACTCTGTCAGGGCTATGTAACTTATTTCCAAGCCTATCCATGCCCCAGCCTTAATGATTCAAAAAAATGGGGCAAGATCTTCTTTTGAATTCAGCATGATTTGATTAGAAAAGTAAACTAGTCTGGTGGGCTGTACTTGGGCTGATTCACTGCTAGGGGAAATGTCCAAGTGAACAATGATAAAAGAAGCAGACAATCTGCTCGATTCTGCAAACTGAAGTTTTGTCTCCTTGACACGATGCTGATGAACCATTTTTTCTTGATGCTCAAGGCATGTAAAGCTGCAGATAAGCACTGGCTGCTGTGTGCAAAGTAGTCAATAAATTGACGTCAGACTTTCCCTTCTGTTTAACTTTTATTAAAAGAGGTGCTAAGGTACTGTACTGTATGCAGTACATCATATTTATTACCAAAATTAACAAATATACAAAACTTATACATGTAATTTTCTTACATCCATTTATTGGTCTATAATACTGCATTTGTTCAAGTAGGTTATCTACAGTATGTAAACATCCCTTGGATTGACCTCACACAGATTAGGAAAGCCCATCTAACCCATGTAGTTACCAAATATAGCTTTTTCTTATTTTAAAATTTATTTGGCTTTCATTGGTAGAATCTAATCTTCACATTTGGCACATGGAAGAGACATCTACAGTGCAAAAGAGGCAGATTTTCTGGTTTTCTTCTGAGCAGTTTAGCAGAGTCATGGTTTTAAAGAGTCAATAATAAATTTACACAAATTTGATAGGAGATGGATTAGTGTTAACGCCAATGACTCACAAATCAGCCATTAAACTAGAGCAGAAATTCAAAGCCTCTTCCCCAGCCCTCTCAGTCACATGGAAAAAAACAAAACCCAACCTCAGCCTTGTTTCTAAAGGATTAAAAAAGAACTCTGTTAGCAACAGAGGGAGGAGTTTAGTTTACAAGGAGCCCTCTGACATTCCAGTTTCAATTTTCTGCTTTGTGAATTTTTTTCTCTTGTTAGCAAGCAACTCTTTTCTGTTTTAATGGGGGAAAATGACCAGTACGAAGCAACTCTTCTGTGGTGACATTTTCTCAGTGAGCTGGAGATTACAGTTGGAGTTTACAGATCTTTGAACCCTGATGTATAGAGCTCAGTAAGCTGCCATGTACAAAGGGGAGAGAAAGGAAAAGAGAGAAAGAAAGAGAGAGAGAGAGAGAGATTAATGCCATATTCCAGGTGTGGAGCTCTCCAATTTTGCTGTAAGAACCAGGAAAAGCCTTCCTTCCGTTTCTCATAGTTTCAAAAATGTGATTTAATTTAACTGAGTAAAGCTGATCCAGAGTGACCTTGATTTGCACCCTTCTTCCCATTCTCATCCAAGCACTGTATTGCTATTTTTTTATGAGGCCTCACCCATGTCCACGGAAGCATCTGATGAGAATGGACCGAACCGGACACTGTTTCACATGGAAAGCCCTCTGCCATTCCTCGTCTGTTACCACAGAGCCCCGCTGCTGTCTGTGGCCCCGTACATCTCGGCCAGCTTCTTGAAGCGCGGCCCCCAGTCCGTCAGGTAGTCGTAGCTCTGGTCTGAGTCTGTCGTCACGGACTGTAAGGAGCTGAGTGACTCCGCCACCGAGCCGTTCCCTTCAAACATGTAGGTCTGGAGGGAGTCGAAGGGAGGCGCCCACAGGTCCATGTCAGCTTCGTACAGCTTGGCGAGCACGTAGTTGTGGACGTTGTTGTCCATGACGCACGCCTGAGGCACGTATCGGGAGAGGCTCTCTATTTCAGGGAGCATGTCCTGCCGGTTCTTCACCACCAGCTGGGCCTCCCGCGGGTTCCACATGGCGGCGATGTCGAAGGCCTCCGTGTCCTCCTCCCCGCCACCCTCGTCATCGTACCTGACTATGTTCTCGTGGATGTTCTCCTCCTCGTCGATGATGTACGGCTGCTTCCGCTGGCGCCGCATGGAGAGGATGAGGAGCACCAACACTGCAGGAGCCAAGCAAGACAGGGGGCTGTCAGCAAGGAGGCAGATCTTGCCAGGGCTTCAGACTTTCCTCTGCCCTACTCTCCCCTGGGTGAGCCCAACTAGCCCCTTGCATTCAAAGAGCTGCAGTGTTTGCAAGCTGAGGGGTGTAGAAATCTCTCTTGCTCCCCAGTCAAAATTGGTAGCTTGAGGTCCTGCTAATCTGACCCCTTTCTCACCTGAATACTTCACTCTTGGTGACACTTAGGACATGTATATACAGTGGTGCTTGCCACTTTTAAGCCAGCCAGCTCAGAGGTCAGTTACAGTTTATCTGCAGCAGCTAGTGCCTAGAGAGATTTTGTTTCCTGCTCTGTGGGTGGGTTTTGCAGCCTTCTTTGGGGATGCCTCTTGCGCTGGCCACTGCAAGTGACATAGATGGATGGTCCTAAGGCACCACAGTGATATGTCTGCCTACACAGCAAAATGCAGAGCTAACCCCTTAGTCTGCTGTAAGGAATTTTTTGTTTATCTGCAGGCCTCCTGCGGCGCTGCAGTGCTAGTGCTCCTCGCCCTTGCTGTCGTTATTAGCACAGGGAGAAGTGCACCAGAGCCCTTTGCTATTGAAAATGTGCTGTCATTTGGTGGCTGTTTCCAGAGGTAGAATTCAGCAAAGATTTTGGATACTGAAATTTTGAACTGAGGTATCTAGGCTCCTATGAAGAGCCAGAATTGAGGCACTCTAAAAAAATTTTTCGTGTATCTTACTACACTGTTCCTCAAACTGGGTCCCCTGAAATTTCAGGGAATGTGTGTTTTGAACTAGTATTGCATGATTTGAGAGCATGAACAAGGGAACTGAAGTTCTTTTGATATCAACAGCTAACAGGGGACATAGGATGTCTGGGCAAGGAAAGCATGAAATTTAATTGTAGAGACAGAACTCATGCAAGACAGCCCCTTTACTGCAGCACAAGTCACCATTTAAATGTAGAGTCTCAAGGAAAAAGGGTGGAGGTGGGGATATCTCTCTCCAAAAGACAAGAAATGGAACTGGGCTTACCACTACTTTTTCCTGAGGAACAGGATGAGAAACTAACCTGCCCCAAGCCACAGCTCTCAATACTTCCCACTGCCATACCCTTTCAGGAAAGCATGGCTGTATCAGACACCTTAGCGCTTTGGGCATCTGGAAGAAATATTTGCAGGCCATAGTTTTCCCTGCTTCCTACAGTCCAGAGCCTGAAGCCATATGCAGCTGACTACACCATTGGGTGCTTGATTTGGCCATTTAGGCATGCATGCGTCTACATATCCAGCTATACACAGACATGCGTGTGAGTGTGCATTTGGGACCTACACCTTTGGTGGATCAGCAGCCCCCCAGCCAGAACAGAAAAGTCTGTCCATCCCAAGAAGTGGTGAAGGCTTTACCTAGCAGGACAAAGATGCAGGCAAGGATGGCGATGAGCGCCCCTCGGCTCAGGCTGACGGGGAGGACGTAGGCCTCAGCATTGCAGGACATCACCATGCCCTCCTCGTCGCAGCTGCACACGTGCACGGTCAGCGTGCCTGTGCTGCTCAGCACCGGGCGCCCGTTGTCACTGATCAGGATGGGCAGGTAAAAGGTGCTCTGCTCGTGCTGTCTGAAGCCAGAGCGCCTTGTCAAAATCCACGCTGTATTGTCTAGGGGCAGGAAATAAACAGAGAGACAGTTTATGTGCAGAGCAAATACCTTCAGCAGAGAAAGAATGTTAAAAAAATCAGCCCTAGACCCACATGCTTTTTTTTTCTTCTCCCTTCTCTCCTTTTTTTTGAATCAGTTCTTCACTAATCATTTTGCCTCTGCTTTCCCTGTTGCAGTATCTTCTCAGGCTTCTCAGGCCATAGATCCAAACGTGAGAGGCATACACACCTTACGAGTCGCCTTTACCCAGACCGATATAAGATGCCCAGAGCAAACTCACAGCGTTCAGATTTAGCTAAGAGAGCTTTCAGAGGGCAAGACAGAAATGAGCAGTTGAAGGCAACTTGTCCTGTTTGCTTATACTCAGCAGCTTTTCTAGATCTCAGACGCTGCCACCATTTTGGAGACACTGGCATAAAACCTTTGTGGACATGTTATGCTATTCTCTGGTTTTTGATACATGGCATGCTTATCTGCTTGAGGCAACAAAGGGACAAATGGAAAAAAACCAGTTTGCTATCCTAAAGCAGCAATGAGTTGAAGATTCACAACTAAAGATTTTTTTTTCTGTGAAATACATGCAATTTCATTAGTACTTCTGCCACAGAAAAAAGTAAGAATGCTTCGTGTCATCATTGTCAGAATTATTCTGCTTTGATTTGACCATTCTGCTTCATTTAGTGTGACTGCCTGTTTTTTCTAAGAACTTAAATCAAAAGGAATCAAAATGATGCTACTGACAAAAATAGTAAAAGAGTGACCTAACAGCCAGTTGCTGTTGGCCATTTCAAGGGAAGTTCTTACCTTTGGGGCTTTTTCCTTCATAATCAACATGTTTTTTTAAATGTCAAAATTTACCAGTGGCATTTGAATTCCTGTCTATCTCCTCCCTCAAATTCCTAAGAACGTGCACTAAGTTTCCTAATTTAAAGAAAAGTTGAAAAAAAAGTGGTAAGTGGATTCAGGAATTTGTTCTTAATTCTCATCTCAGGATGCCAAAGCAAAACTCTTTGGAGATGAGTGTTGATATTGCCAGTGCTGATTTTGAGCCTTGTGGTCTCAGAGACTTTTGGAAAGTGCGAGACTGAATGTCTCCAATGTGATCTGGCTCACCAGGAAATCTAAAGGAACTTACATGAAAATTGTCCTTTCTTACAAACATGTCTACAAGGCTTGGGCCAGGAAAGATTAATGGGGAACACAGGTACTTTTTCTCTTTGGCAGACCTACAAGCTCTGATTCTGTGCACTGATGCTGTGGCATTTTTTGGGAGATGATCTTCACGCACTTTCTTTTACTACTTAGTTTTGTTTCCTGTTCCTCAGTTCAAAAGAGGTCACACAGTCTGGACATCTGCATCTCCAGGTTGATACCAATGTATATTTTCTATGCTTGAAAATGCAGGACGCTGATCAGCTGTTCTCAGGTGGATTGGCACAATGGGACTGCTGCCTGGAAATGGTAAGAAACCTTCTGACCACAAGTAGACTGTGAAAAAATCAAAAATATTAGCATTGAAGTGTTCGATTTCCTTATTATTTCTCTGTCCATTCACTGTTAAGATTTAAATCTTGGGTGATTTTTTTCAGTGTAGAGACTCAGGTTACAAGCAAATAAATTCAGCTATATTATCTACTGTAGTCTGGACACCAAAAATGATTTGATGGTTTTTTGAAGGGGAACCAGGAGTGTCATATACAGTCAACTGTAGGCAAACTCAAGGTCCACTAGCCAGATTTGTCTCCTAGACCTAAACTATGGTCTAAGTTACAAACTCTGTGCTGCGATTCTTATGGCATCACAGAGTACAGGCACCCCTAGGTGTTGAGATGTCAGGTTCCACAGTTTGTGAGATGAATTTAAATTTGTGACATGTTTTTAAAAAGAATCTCAGGTCTTTTTTCTTGCACATCAATGACGTTTCAAGCTTTTACTCTGAAAACATAAAATTCTGAAGTGTGTTGCATGTCTGCATGCAAATATACAATGAAATTGTAGTGTCTTGTTAAATCCTGTGATCCCAAGAGCTGGAGCTTTGAAAAAAACTGCTAGGTGCAAGATGAAATCTCAAGGTTGCTTAAAACTGATTACGTGTCAGTGTTTACTGATTTCACCTTTGATATGCAATGCAGCTCTAAGTATGTGAAGTGGGTAGGGACAGACATAGGTAGGTTTCTTCCCAGGAACAAGCAATAGGACAAGAGGAAACAGCCTCAAGTTGTGCTAGGGGAGGTTTGGATATTAGGGAAAATTTCTTCACTGAATGGATGGTCAGGCATTGGAAAAGGCTGTCCAGGGAAGTGTTTGAGTCACCATCCCTGGAGACATTCAAAAGATGAGTAGATGGGACACTTAGGGCCATGGTTTAGTGGTGGACTCAGAAGCACTAGATTAACAGTTGGACTCAATGATTTTGGAGGCCTTTTCCAACCTCAATGAATTCAGGAAAGTGTCCCAAAACTCATCAGAGAGCAGTACCTTATGCCTCCCATGGCTCCTGGGCAAAGGGAGTGCTTGTGGACAGGAGCCCTTGCCTGCTCAAACCTTTCCCTTCTCTCTCCTGGGGTACATACAAGAGCTTTCTCTCCCTTGGGCTATTTTTGTGCCCTCTATATGTGCTCCACAGCTATTAATATCACATCTTTTCATCACTGGGCCAGTTTTGGCATGAGGAAAAGCAGCCCAAAGAAAGTGGCAAAGAGCCTGCATTTATGCTGTGTCAATGAAAATACTTGAGTCACCCTAACTGTAGCAATTTGGTTTTTTTAATCTTTCCTGGGTGAAAGATTCACTTTCTTTAAACTGACTTGCAATATTCAGGTGACAGCAAACCTTCATTTCATGTAAAATTGCTCTTTGTGAGGGGAAAAAAGATTAATTATTCTGAGCTGGTCATACTTCACCTGTAAAAGAAGTCACAGGCAGTCAATGTGACAGAAGCTGTGCAAAATCAGCTAGTGTGAGATATCAAGGGGTTTTAAGCATTCTTTTTTCAGGCCAAAACCAAGCCTGTATAATCTAATATTGCAAGATATATATGTATATATACCTTCTGCTGTGATGCACTGACCATATCATCCAGGTTTTAAATGTTCTTGGTGATTAAATTCACTTCATAACTCCTAGCATTACATTTTGTTTCCTTTTGCATTGTACTAGGTAGGCATCCAAGTCATCCCTGAAGAATTGTTCTACCTGTTACTCTGCAGCTGAAATACATTGGTGCCAAAGCTTGTTGTCTGACTCATCAAAAGCCAATGTGATTTGATGTGCTACTGCAGTGCAAAGGACATGCTGGAATGTGATGCAGCATGGCGGAAACTGGAATACACTATTTTATTCCAAATTTGATATCTACTAAGCCCCAGCCATCAAGAGAAGAGGGCTTGTGAGGACATGAAAGCCCTTATATTAAAAAAACAAAACATAACAAAACAAAACAAAACAAAAAAAACAACAAAAACCAGTCATGATAAGAATGCATAGTATTTTTCTTCCCAGCTTCCAACACAGCACCTTTGGTTCACAGAGGCCTGGATTGTATGGCAGCACTTAGCTCCAACACTGAGCAGAGATGCTGAATATTGCAGCATGGCTGGTTCTACATTTGTGTGAAAACTGAACTTCTCACAGGTGTGGAGGCTGGTGTCTTCATGTGGTTGTGAGAACAAGTCATGGAGCACGATCTTCCTGCAGTTTTCTGCCTCACTGGAAATGATGTACCTCTCTGGAGAGGTCAGGGGAATTAACCACTTTGTAGCTCCCAATCTTGAGATCAGAGCTAACCACTGCTCATCTCACAAGAAAGGCTTGGTTTCTTTCTGCATCCACCTGCAGAGGAACTGGGGATGATTAGCCTGACAATTCTGTGAGACTTTAAAAACTGATTGTAATAATTATGAAGTGTTAGGAATAATATAAAGAAATATTCCACCAGGAGTGGGAGAAAGAACACAAGGAAGCAGGCAATATAGGCACGACTGGGCTGGGGGAAGAGTCACACACCTTTCCTTGAGGATTTTCAGCTCACTGCTTATATGTGTGAAGTAGACCAAAGTTTTGGGGAAGGCAGAAATTTTCCTAGGATGAATTTAATTGTAATGCAAAGGACTTCCAGAGGCTTCCAGTGACAGGTCTGGTGGGGCTACGACTGATCCTGATCCTTCACCCCTTAAAAAAGGCTTCTCTTTTCAACAGTTCCTGGTTCCCAAAGATGGAGGGTAGTGATTAAGGTTTAACAGAAGATCAGCTCAGAGTTTAATCTGGAAATGTAGTAAGCTTATTTTGTTGCTCATTCTTACAGCAAGCCTCTCTTTCTAATTTTTTTCCAGCACAGTCTCACCTGGAAGGAGCATGGCTTGCTAAAGCCCTACAGCGGACACGGAAGAGATGGGAGACTCCAGCTCGATTTCTTGCTTCATCATATTTATCCTATAAGGCCTTGAGAAGCCATTTGTACCCAGATTGTTGTAGCTACTTAACATGTCTATTTCTCACTGATTTTACTGAACTCAAAGAGAACCCAGCGTGTAAGTAGCTTAATTTCTCCTTGCCCCAGATCCCCATCTATAAAGGAGAACAATAGGATTTCTCTGTCTGCTGAAGATATGCAAAGAATGAATAGACTGAAGAAGTTCTCAGGGACTAAAATTACAAGGGCCAAAAAAATATGCAAAACAGCTCATCAGAATGCAAACTGTGATCTATCTGTTGCTCAGTATAAATCAAGGTTGTAATTGTTGCCAAGAAGGCTACATGTCTTGCAGTTTCTCTTACTGCTATATTGGACAACCAAGTAATCAGCACAATTGCTAATCTTAACAGCGCCTTCCCACAGCCTGGGAAGCATTCCTGTCTCGTGTTTATGGGCACAGGCTGTGACTAGCAAAGTGTGTTCTGTTTCTTGTCTAGCCACCCTGTGACAAACAGCATAGCTACTCCCTATGTGCCTAGGTTATATGATTTATATAGTTCTTAGTGGCCCCTAGATGAAAATATAAGCATAAATTACTTTTACTGAAATGACTACTGCACTCCAAATTGCTGAGGCAGTAAATAAACCTTTAATCATAGACTCATAGAATATGCTGAGTTGTAGAGGACCCATCAGGATAGTTGAGTCCAATTCCTGGCCCTGCACAGGATAGCCCAAGAGTCACACTGTATGCCTGACAGCTTTGCCCAAATGCTTCTTGAACTCAGACAGGTTTGATGCTGTGACCATTTCCCTGGGGAGCCTTTCCAGTGCTCATACAGCTTCCAGGTGAAAAACCAAAAATCCAACCTAAATGTCCCCTGACTCAGTTTCATGCTGTTTTGTTGAGTCCTGTCACTGGTCACCAGAGAGAAGAGCTCAGTACCTGCCTCTCTGATTCCCCTCACAAGGAAATTATAGACTGCAGTGAGGTCTCCCCTAAGTCTCTTCCAGGCTGAACAGACCAAGTGACCCAGCTGCACCCCATACCTTCTCCTCAAACCCTTCACCATCCTCATGGCCCTCCTTTGGATGCTCTCTAATAGCTTAATATTTTTCTTATGCTACGGTTTACTACGTGGATCATTCAAATAGTCAGTGGTTTAATACTTAACATTTTTATTTCAAATTAGTAACTAATAGTATCCTAAGTTTTTGTGAGATATAGATAGATAGATAGATAGATAGATAGATAGATAGATAGATAGATAGATAGATAGATAGATAGATAGATAG